>WNGS01162157.1:3086467-3169614 GCA_020271785.1 Procambarus virginalis
CACATAAATGTTTGCCAATGCAAGACAGAAACTTCTCCTAAATAATTAAAATAGCACATAAAAGTATAAATTGGTAACATAAATGCAGTTATATACAGATTAACTATTTTTCATACATTTTTATAACTATTCCATTACTAACCAATTAGCAGCGCGGCGTGTGAGCAGCTATAGCCGTGAAGAGAGCGACCAGTGACCGTTCAGTAGTGGGGGTTATGACATAGTCTTCCTGGCCACACCCACTATACTCATAACCATACTCTATAGCACCTGCAGAGGTAGAAATATAGCTACTAATTGACTGGCTTTCTTTCAAGACTAGTTTACTCTTGCTAGAAGGGTAGATCACATACAGAATCTTCCCAAGATATTTTAAATATATTTAAATATTACATGTTTATCTGTTGATGATTTAGTGTTCTGCTCCTGCAGTCTGGTCTGTGAGCAGCCTTCCCTTGTGATTACCTGGTCTGTGGCTGCTTATGACCTCATTTATGACCTCACATGATTTGCATCTGCGGTTACTGTTTGTTACACACTCTGGTTATACATGCAAAACAAAGTTCACATTAATCCTTAACTGCGTTTGGAATTAATGAATAGACTTTTTTCTTTGTCCCAAAGAGTCCGCATGTCGATGGACACCAAACATTAATATGTGGTCAATTAACCGGGAAAAATATATAAAATAGTTCCCCAATAAACTATAGTTACAAGCACTACAACACCCAAGACTATAGTCACAAGCACTACAACACACAAACTATAGTCACAAGCATTACAACACAAACTATAGTCACAAGCACTACAACACACAAACTATAGTCACAAGCATTACAACACACAAACTATAGTCACAAGCATTACAACACACAAACTATAGTCACAAGCATTACAACACAAACTATAGTCACAAGCACTACAACACACAAACTATAGTCACAAGCATTACAACACACAAACTATAGTCACAAGCATTACAACACACAAACTATAGTCACAAGCATTACAACACACAAACTATAGTCACAAGCGAAGAGCAGGGGTGCCATAGGCACAATCAGAGAACACTGTATAAACATCAGAGGTCCGCGGTTGTTCAACGTCCTCCCAGCGAGCATAAGAAATATTGCCGGAACAACCGTGGACATCTTCAAGAGGAAACTAGATTTATTCCTCCAAGGAGTTCCGGACCAGCCGGGCTGTGGTGGGTATGTGGGCCTGCGGGCCGCTCCAAGCAACAGCCTAGTGGACCAAACTCTCACAAGTCAAGCCTGGCCTCGGGCCGGGCTTGGGGAGTAGAAGAACTCCCAGAACCCCATCAACCAGGTATCAACCAGGTAAGCATTACAACACACAAACTATAGTCACAAGCATTACAACACACAAACTATAGTCACAAGCACTACAACACATAAACTATAGTTACAAGCACTACAACACATAAACTATAGTTACAAGCACTACAACACACAAACTATAGTTACAAACACTACAACACACAAACTATATTCACAAGCACTACAACACCCAAGACTATAGTCACAAGCACTACAACACCCAAGACTATAGTCACAAGCACTACAACACACAAAACTATAGATATAAACACTTTAACACAGTAATGATCCACAAGTGCCTATCCATAACTATCATACAGGAAGTACAAGTACATGAACAAGATTTAGGGAAGTACTAAGCTTCAAGATACTGACGATAGGCCACACAAAGCTCCAGTCTGGCACTCTTGGAGTGCCATAAGTATCTGGGAACAGAGATCCAGGTGAAGTTGTCTACATTGTTTGCGCTGAAAAGACAAACAATTATTAATGTAACACCAATCAACATTACAAAACATTTCTTAAATTATACAAAATGTTTGTTTTAATGGGAGACCATTATAATAAACATTTGCAATGGTTAATGTGAAGCGGTAATTGTGTATATCACTCGATGTTAATTATGTCAATTGTTTGCGATTGTAAATATATGGACTGATTGTAAATACATTCTTTTCAATGTATGTATTGAAAGGGATGGGATTTGCTTGGGTTAACTCATCCCTGTTTGTGTGTTTATGTATCAAATAGCTTATTTCAAGAACAATCTCAATTTCATCAGGTGATTATTAGGTGATAATTTTAAGGATGATTTATATGATAATTTTCCATTGGGATCGTTGGTGGTAATTATCTAAAACAAAAGTAGACTACTTTATTACTTCTCACTATCCACATAATGGTGTATATACCAGCAATGTAAATGTTGTTGTCGGTAATAATGACTATAGTGAGGAATTGTAATTTTTCTTAATGACAAAAATCAACTCAATGTGGATGTAAAACACAATATATTCTACAGTCAAAATTATTATGGCGATGCCGTAATGGGTATTACACGGAACAATGTATGCTTAAGGCCCTAGTAAATCCTCACATGATCTTCAAGGAGAAAACCGAGACAGCGTTATACTACCATTGAAAATTAATTAAGATTCAGGAAAATGTCTATGGAATATGCCGAATATGGTGGGAAAAACATGCCAGGTGAGTATTCCAGGTGAATATACCAGGCGAATATGCTAAGTGAATATACCAAGTATGCTAGTTGAGTATACCAGAAGATATACCGGATGAGAATGTCGTGTGACTGTGGTGAATGAACATGTCAGGTATATTGAACGAGTATGCTGGGTCAATTTGCCAAGTATACCAGATACGTATGTCAAACTGATTACCAAGGTTATGAAAAATCCTTCGGTACAGGAAAATCTTCCAAAATAAATGATGCTTACTTATGTCTGACGAGTCTTGAGGTGACATCTCTAGCGTGAATGGCAGCCATGAGAAGAGGGAGGCACCTGGAGGCTGGAATTGGAACCACGGAGGTCCTACGGGCCGTCCGACGGGACCGTCCAGAGGGAGTCCGCCCAGAGCTCAGAGGTAACATTGGCTCCTGTAATATAGCAGATTGGCTTCTGTAAGCAACACAGCAGATTGGCTTCTGTAAGCAACACAGCAGATTGGCTTCTGTAAGCAACACAGCAGATTGGCTCCTGCAAGCAGTACAGCCCCGAACCCCTGACCGGAGGAGCTGCCGCCCAACGCCACCAAAGGCCGGAAGGTCGACTATTTCTTACCAGTGTTTTATGATAATGACAAATTCCTGCAGGTATCTTGCCTCACCTGATATTCTGCTTCCTCCTCATCCTCCTGACGTTGGCCTCTCCCCATCACCCCCAGCAGGAACGTTATGTCTTCATTTATTTTCAGTAGCTGTTGACGTAAGGCTTGTCGAGCTCCCTGGTGATGTGGCAGAGTTCAACATACAATGAGTTCACAAGAATGGTTGGAAAGCTGCATAAATCAGATATTTTTTTATAATGACTCGAAGCAGAACATTATTGCGAAATGAGCCTTTTTTTATTAAACAATTTATAAATAAATGATTCCGTGTTATGCTCCTAATCAACCCTTCCTCTTAAAATGATAGTACTAATTGCAGCTAGTTGATCGAATGTAAAAAATGGATTGTTGCAATCCAACACTTCTCAGGTGTTGTATTAATAAGCCAAAACGCTGAAATGTAAATATTGCTAGGCCTAGTATAGCACATATTTTGTACGATGTTAGGCTTAAGATAACATATTTGCTTTAGGAATGCTTGGGAAAGTTTGATTAAGTTCTTCAGTTACTGTCCACGTTTTAAGATTGCCATTTGGACTAATTCAGTAACACAAAAGGTGAACTTTTTGGGGTCATACCAGTTCACTTTTGTACATTTAACCAAACAGTGGATATAATTACTATCATTATTGGTGGATGGCCTATAAACTATTTTGACTTTTTTGTGTTATTCATAAATAATGTACTTGATTGTTTATTAATTTATTTGTAAACTAAACGAATTGTAAATGTACAACGATTTGTGTTTTTTTTATTTAATTTGTAAAAAGACAGAATAATGTTTTAACTCTGATTATTGGTGTAACTTTCCTGAACAGGCACAAACATTAATATGCACAGGTATTAACATTTAATTTCTTGCGAGTAATTCTATTAAGTGCAAATGTTGGTAATGTATGTCTGCGAGTGAGTGTGAGGGAATGTGGAAATTATATTTGTGAATGTAGTGGAATGTGGGAATATTGTCTGGGAGTAAGATGGAATGTGATACATCTGTTAGTGTGGTGTGAATGTTATGTTTGTAAATATGGTTGTACATGACACTACTACAAGCATGACATTGAATAATTGTTAAATTTGAACCCACTTTAGTATGGGTGTGGAGAGCCAGGGTGACACAGGCCGCCCACCACACTCTCCAAGCTATAGTTATTCCAACCACTTGAATTTCCTGCAGTAGCGCCCGCCTGCCGATAACGGAACGAGTATTAATGTTACTTGCTCGTCTTATCCCATACTCTTGAACTTATCATTGCAGCGGCACCATACGTCAAAGTTTCATTTATGTAAGTCTTAATTCATATTCAATATTTTCATTATATAATATAAATCAAATCTTACGTTAAGCGCCCTTGCATCCCTAATTCTTCAATGGCTCTGCGTACTGCAGACTTCACGGCAGAGTGCGTACCATCGAGAATGTCCTGCATAGCCACGCCAATGGCCACACCGGCCCGTCAAGCTGTACAGGCGAGGACAGAGTCAGCTGCTCCCCTTCCATACTTATGAGCCCCGTCACTGACTCGTTACACGATTTTATTGACGATATATTGTTGAAAATCTGATGGAAAAACAAACGATAATTTGGAATGTATTTGTATTGGTGTATATGCATTATATTCCCTATTGAGGTTAAGAAATTAATGTCAAACATTCCTTGATATTCCTCGCATTAAGATGTATTCATAAATATTTTATTGACAGCTATTTATCTCTGTGTTATAAACAATGATATGGATTAACTGTCCAATGTATTAAAAACTTTAAACCAATAATTTTTTCTCAATAGTTATATTTGAGTCTTCCTATTTTTCAACTATAAAAATATAAAAAGAATATTTACGTAATACAGAGACCACTTAACATAACCAGTTAACCGTTGTTAATACACACACTTAGATGACAAGGGAATCACTAGAGAAACATACCAAAGCTGACTCATAAGTCTTACACCACACATGCAAAGTGAACGACCACCTTCAAGTGTACAGATGGAGAAAACCGAAACCTTATCTACCACTTGTCCAACCCTTAGCAAGAATATAAAAAGTCTACAGAAACAAAAAAACAAATCCAGATCAAAGAAATGTAAACTATGATGAAGGATTAAAGAATTCGCGAAGGCTTACCTTTAAAGACTGTAAAAACAGGTATATGATGACTATATATAAGATTTAAAGATTATTTAGAAAAAGCGTCCATGGTACCAGAGTTCTGGCCATACAGTGTATATAGAAGTAGAATACAGTACCTGTTTTCGAAGTAAACAAGCGCTTCTGTTCGTGTACTTCCAAGTAAACACTCAGATGGTCAGAGTGGCCTTCAGGTAGAGGGAATATACAGAGTTATAAGATAAATGTGAAAACCGACGCATTGCACTAAACAAAGAATGATCGCATGTCGGACCTAACATGAGTTCCTCGTTCGTGTGAGGCTGTAAGCACATCTAGCTGAGTACACTGACGAAGATGAGTACCTCTAGCTGAGTACACTGACAAAGATGAGTACCTCTAGTCAAGCACATTGACAAACCAACTTCCAGTTTCTCAGCTCACCTTATGAACGAAGGAATTCGCCACCTCAGGAGTGGGCTCAGCCACCAGAGACATGAGTTCTCGATCCGTCAGGAGGTGGAGTCTCGGACACTGAAGACGAGGACGCACCAGGAGGGAACCCGCCTTCGTCACCAGCGACTGAGCCGACTGTTTTAATGCGACGATCTCCTGAACGTAGCTCTTGTTTCCGGCAAGCTCGAGGACAAATGCTCGCCTCTCTGTCCTCTCCAACAGCTGAGTTAGCGGGTGACAGTAGTAACACTGTTAGATGCAGGCGATGAGTCACAATAACGTGGCTAAAGTATGTTGACTAGACCACACACTAGAAGGTGAAGAGACGACGACGTTTCGGTCCGTCTTGGACCATTCTCAAGTCGATTGTCGAGAATAAATCGACTTGAGAAGGGTCCAGGGCGGTCCGAAACGTCGTCGTCCCTTCATCTTCTAGTGTGTGGTCTGGTCAACACTATTAGATGCATTTGGTCTACGGTGGTACCGTTTAAGTCAGTAAATGTTGTCAACTCTGTAATTCAGTTAATCTATGTAATTGCAAATCATAACTGGAATGAGGACGTAGACCCACAATATGCATAGCAAGCTAGCACATTTAAATTACTATTATTATAGTAATTTAATCTAACTAGTTGTTTAGTTATTAGCCTATAATCATGAAAAAATTATCTTCCTTTTGGTGGTTAACTAATTTATATATTGTTATTATTATTTTTTTTGAGATATATACAAGCGTTGTTACATTCTTGTACAGCCACTAGTACGCGTAGCGTTTCGGGCAGGTCCCTGGAATACGATCCCCTGCCGCGAAGAATCGTTTTTTCATCCAAGTACACATTTTACTGTTGAGTTAAACAGAGGCTACAGTTAAGGAATTGCGCCCAGTAAATCCTCCCCGGCCAGGATACGAACCCATGACATAGCGCTCGCGGAACGCCAGGCGAGTGTCTTACCACTACACCTACATCTGTCTTTATTCATATTATTGTAATGTTTTAGTAATAAAGCCTAAATAACTGAAACAGGTTACTTTAACCGCTGTAAACCTCGCCCAGAAGGCTGGAGTCCCCTCACCTGTCTATGCTTCGCTCTGAAGTCTGGGTTGGCCTCCGTCAAAAGACTGACGGTATGAGACAGGAGGAGAGAGACCTCTTCCTGGGCGTCCTGCCACGCCTCCAGCAGGTCCTCCACCATCACTAAGCTCTTCGCCAGTCTGCTTGCTTCGGGCTCAAAGGGACGGCAGTATCTGCCATACAAGAAGTGTAGTTTTGATATCACTTCAGGTTGTCGAGGCCGAAGAAACTCATTGATGGAGGAGCTCTAATTAACGCACCGTTGGCATCAAATGAACTCATAGAGGAGTACAAAGTAACCTATACTGGGGGCTCAAATTATCCCATCGTGGGGCTCAGGGCATCCCCACATGGAGCTTACAGCAACAGGTCAAATTTAATTGTAATGCGAAGTACTGCCCGTCCCACCACATATTTTTTAAAGTATTATATATAAATTTATAATACAAAATACTGTTTAAATAAATATTTCCATGCCTAATGAGATCAGGAAAACAATGGCAGACTGAAGCTTGAGGTCACTCACTGTGCATAGCTAAATGGGACCCTTACTGTCTATAATTAGCAGAGTGTAATAAGCTTTACTACATCATTCTCACAGCTTCACACACACTAGCCTGGGGCTCCTCACTGCTGCAGTTATTTAAAATATAAATAATGCTCTAAGTGCACAGGGATATGTATGCTGGAAGATGAACCTCGTTTCTCGGTGTATATGAACAGATTTTACTGAAGTCCTGGACTATGCTTAGGGCTGATGTATTCTTGCTGTCTGGTCAGTAAGCTCATGTGTGGTATTAATTGCCTTCCAAAGTTAATAGATCTTAAGCCTAGTACCACCATCTAAGTACAGGGAAGGTGTATCCCACTTCTCGGTGAATATACAGAGTTTTAGTCCTGGACTACGTTCAGGATGAAAATATACTCAATGGTTATTCAGCAAGTTATTATGGAGGACTTCATGACCCTCCAGGGGTTGATGGGCCACAAGCCCAACCTCCTAAACCACGAGGAAATAATAGTGGGACTTAAATCCACGAGAGTACTGACCTCCAGCTGTATATGACAACACTGTGTACCCCTAGAGAGACTAACCGCGTGCTTCTGAGGGCTCTGAGAGCAAGGTTATGATGGTGAAGGTGAGATAGGAGCTCATCCAGACCTTCAACTTTCCACACAACACAAGTAGTTTTCACACACAACCTCGCACGCTGCCAGAACTGAAAGGTATAGACATGTATGTGAATTACTTTGGGTGAATATAAATAGATGGTGCCTCGTATGACAAGAAGATCGTTTACAGTTTCCGTTATTCTTTAGTATTTATAAACTTATGTAAGAAAGAAAACCTAACTCGTCATATTAACAATTTGTATTAACCTTCAATTGCTTGTTAACTTTAGAATTACATAAACAGTCATGTTTCAAAATGTTGAGAACTCGAGTTACTCAATGACTGAGTAACAGAAAACTGTTCCCCAATGACTTTAGGGAACAGTTTTCTGTTACTCAATGACTTTAGGGAACAATACGCTGGCTACAATCTCACATTGGTTATTTCTTTGAGTTGATTGCTGACAAGACTCTCACGCAGGGCGGTGGCCAGAGTGGTGGATACGAGCAGTGGATGGCGAGAGAGGCGGAGTTCCAGCACATCCCACACACTCACGCTGCCCATGCCGCAGGCTGATGCCCATTTGCTCTCACTTCCTGTCAGAAACAACATAAGAATTAAGAAAATACAGAAGGTCTGTTGGCCCATACGAGGCAGTTTCTATTTACATCGCCCAAACTCAACGCTTGAAAGAATCTAATGATCTCACAGCTCACCAGTAACAGCAATGAGGTGCTGCCAGTGCCGAGTTTGGACCGCTGGCTGCCTCAACACGGCCGTCACTTCCAAACTGTTGATATGATCTTCTAATCGCTGGTGAAGCGACCTCCCAACCTGGGTGTCCCTTGCACGCGCGTGTTGGTGGAGAGCGGTCAGTACGCCCTCAACTTGACCCTTCAGGTCATCCAGCTTAGCTGTGGTCCACCTCATTGTTCGCCATGTCATCTCTAAGCTCTAAAACGATATAGTTTCACAGAATTTGGAGCATTAAGACAAATTATTGGTTTAAATTTGATTCCAAGTCTTCACATGAGCAAACAATATTTAAGGAAAACTCAAATACACGCATAAAATAGGTCAATTTTAATGTATTTCATTTGTCAATGTATTTAAAAACGTGGACAACTTATGCTGTAAATTATACTTAACAAAAATATAATTTATCGTCCACTAAATCAAAAGCATAATAATATTGCTGCATTTAACTAAATTGAGAAAGTTTCCAGCATATTATTTGAAAGAAACAAACATTCGTGATCCTGTTGAACAAAATCACTCACTCTTAACTGCTGGTAAACACCGTAGACCTCTTTGAGGTGACCCAAGACGTGGATGGCCTGGTCCAGTCCTGGGTACTGTGTCGCCGCCAGGTTAAACACATCCTCCTCCTCGTCAAGCGCCTGACGCAGCTTCACCAGCGCTGACACCTCGTATGAGTACTCCTGCGTCACACAGCAAGGTCAGCCATAAAGGACATTGTCAATAAACACCCAAGTACTCTTACACGCTAGCAAGAAAACTAACCATTATCTTCACAAGTAAACTGAAGCCTTATTTACATATCAGTTCCTGTAGATAATCGGATTTCAAGTCTATATAATCGTGATGGCTTGACGCTTTCTCCTGATAGTTTCATTCTACCCTTTATAATCTCACATAAAACTTACTCGGTAGATTTACCCTTCTTATAACATTGTATAACGTTTAGCTTCTTTCATTCTTTATAATCTCCTCTATCAAGCAGGTTAATTTATCTACGTGTGCTTGGGAAGTCCAGGGACGCGCGTTCGAACTTATAATGTACCACCTCAATACCTTCTCATTGATATATCATATCGAACAAATCCACAAGGGCCGTGATGAGGGTTCGAACCTGCGTCCGAGAGGATCCCAGACGCTGCCTTAATCGACTGTCAGCGATTAAGGGACTCGTCACGGCTCTTGTGGCTTTGTTCGTTTGATGCATCACGCTATTGTGATTTGTGTGTGTAATATTGACCAGACCACACACTAGAAGGTGAAGGGACGACGACGTTTCGGTCCGTCCTGGACCCTTCTCAAATACAATCGACTTGAGAAGAGTCCAGGCTGGACCGAAACGTCGTCGTCCCTTCACCTTCTAGTGTGTGGTCTGGTCAACATACTTTAGCCACGTTATTGTGACTCCTCGCCTGCATGTGTGTAATATATCATATTGTTGTGGTTTTCATCGTGTATTTGAGCCTGGCCTTCCTTTCTGGGGACTTGGCAGGTGCGAGCCCCAGTCCGCGGCTGAATAAGTCCTTGAAGGAACTAGAAATGAGAGGTTCCAGTCCAATTCTGTGTGTTATAAAGTGGTGATCAATGGGTTCGCCACATCCCAGTGTCGGGTTTTATTCTCTCAAACCTCAGAAAAAAATACATTGTTATCTGTTCAATGCTCAGTTTAATTTTTGTGTCGGTTAGTTGGGTTAAAACACCGTCGAGTCTGTACAGTAATTGGATGGTCAGGCATAATGGGTATATCCGTAGTATGTTGCTTATTCTTTAAAGTTGTAAATACTTTTTATTCCCCAAACCTGATATCACAGCTGGCTTAGTACTGCTAAATTATTTAAATGCTCAAAATGGCTGACACATCCATATCTCAATGCTTATACCATATTTTCACTACACTACACCAGAGCATACTCAAAGGCACACTCCATACAACATACCCACATCACACTCCACACAACATACCCACATCACACTACACGCAACATACCCACATCACACTACACTCAACATACCCACATCACACTACACACAACATACCCACATCACACTACACTCAACATACCCACATCACACTACACACAACATACCCACATCACACTACACTCAACATACCCACATCACACTACACTCAACATACCCACATCACACTACACACAACATACCCACATCACACTACACTCAACATACCCACATCACACTACACACAACATACCCACATCACACTACACTCAACATACCCACATCACACTACACACAACATACCCACATCACACTACACTCAACATACCCACATCACACTACACTCAACATACCCACATCACACTACACACAACATACCCTCAAAAGTTCAACACCCTTCTCCAAATTATCCCCGACAGCACCGGGACCCTGGGTTTCGAACTTGTGATAGAAACGCTCCACCGACTCCTGGAACTCTGCAACCTTCTTCTGCGTGTTGCACAGGAAGATTGTCTGCACCGGCTGGACAGCTTTCTGCACAGTGATGGCGCTCTGGTGAAGCTCCTCCAGTCTGTGTGCAGAGTCTTCCAGCCTCGCGTGGTCGCTCTCCAGAACCTGGACACAAACACACACAAGATGTCACGCTTTACACACACGCCGCCGGGACGCCCATTTCCAGAACAAATACAAGGTAATGGGCCACCAGCACACGGTAATGGGCCACCAGCACACGGTAATGGGGCCACCAGCACACGGTAATGGGGCCACCAGCACACGGTAATGGGGCCACCAGCACACGGTAATGGGGCCACCAGCACACGGTAATGGGGCCACCAGCACACGGTAATGGGGCCACCAGCACACGGTAATGGGGCCACCAGCACACGGTAATGGGGCCACCAGCACACGGTAATGGGCCACCAGCACACGGTAATGGGCCACCAGCACACGGTAATGGGGGACGAACATTTAACTTAGGCTGGTCAGGGTAGGCCTTAGTTAAATATTTTAACAACTGTTAGAAATAATAAAGAGCCTCCCCATACCGTGTTCATGGAGTCATGAAGACAAAAGTCCAATGTGAAATACGGCGTGTGATTACCGTAGACATTTGAATGTCCTAATATAATTTAGGACATTTGTTTCAGTGCTTTTTAATCATATATTTTCTGAGAGAAAGGAGACGAGGAGAAAGCAGGGAGGATAGAAGGGCGAAAATGTGGAGGGATGAAGAGGACGAGGGGAGAGGCGAAGTGGGGAAGGATAGGTAGATATTGAAAGACGGACAGATAGACATAGATAGTTGGATAGTTAGATGGGCGAGTAGACAGATGGATAAATAGGTAAATGGATAGATATAAGACGGTCTGACCCGGGCAACGCCTGGTACCTCCCATACTAAAGTAAATATATGCTAAACATTCTCTTTGTTTCTATTTAAAAATCAACTATTTACAGTAATATTAATATATTAATCTACTATTCAAGCTTATAATTCAGCTTTTAATCATCTACAATTCAAGCTCATGGAGTTTGTAATAGTCTATAATTCAAGCTAAGGATAGAACTTTTAATCGTCTATAACTCAAACTTGTGATTAAGCTTTTAATCGTTTGCAATTCAAGCACGTGATTCAGTGTGCTTGAATTCCAGTCGATTGAATATTTTTATAATTCAAGCTCATGGAGGTTATTTTTTCATCGTATAAAATTCAAGCTTGTGTTCCAGCTTTGAAACATGTGAATATCTGACCTCAATTCCATAAACATGAAGCGTGTGAAACATCTGCCTGACGTCCATCACGTGAGTGTGGAGGTGCGCGTGCTCGGAGCTGACTCGACCCACTGCCCTCAGCACCTCCGTCAGCGTCGCCAGGTCCTCTGGACTCCGAACAAGCGCACTCCTTATTTCCTAAGAAGGGGATTTATATATTATATATTATATATATATATATATATACACACACACTAAAGGTGTGACGACATATATATACAACAATATTACTAATGTGTGTGTAAATGATCAAACTGGTTTAAAAAAAAAAACATGCAAGAACGGAGTTGGACAATGGGGTTAGGAACTCTAGACATATATTTAAGGAAACCCTCATTTGTTACTCGTGGGATTTAGTAAACAACTCCTTCAGGTCAAGCAGAATGAACAGGAAACTATACAGTTTATATTTTCCTTTTTCTCCAGACGTGTATCTGGTGAAAGAACTTGTGGCCTGCATCACTCACGGTGACCTGGTGAAGGAACCTGTGGCCTGGAACACTCACGGTGACCTGGTGAAAGAACCTGTGGCCTGCAACACTCAGAGTGACCTGCTGAAGGAACCTGTGGCCTGCAACACTCACGGTGACCTGGTGAAGGACGTGCTGAAGGCGACTCTGTGCCTCCTGCAGAAGGCCATCACCAAGCAGCTTCACCCAGTCGGCAGCGTGACTCACTATCTGACGCACCAAGACGTGAACATCCAAACTGCAACACAAACACACGAATCAATTTTGCTCGTTAAAAACCTCACCAATGAACGTGAATGTTTTTGCTTAGAATGAAATCTTTAACACTTAGAAAAAATTCTCCCTTACACAAAAATTCCCATGCATTACACGCATGGAAGATCGAGTAAAAACAACTTACATATTGGTAAGACGTAATTCTGCAAGTTTGGTCCGATATATAAGCATCTCTGGAAATATTCATGATCTACATATGAGAAAGCCTGGGGTTAGGAAATAGCGTGCGCGATTCGTAGATGTTCCTTTGTCGAGAAGCCCTCATTTTAAGATGCATTTATCTCAAGGTGTCCCCATCTCAACACACAGTCATACACCTATCTTAACATAACCCCCTCCCCCCTCTCCCAACATGCCTATCAAAATTAATGAAAAATTATTGAAGTAAATTATAATTGCTATAAATGAGAGGAACTGTAATTATATGATGCCTACTATTTCAACAAATAATTCTACGTTTCACTATATAAATCATATTTCTTAAACTATATAAATATTTCTTCAAGAAGGAGTTGTATAATAGGCCAACCTGACGCAGCCGTGGGTTACTTGCTGGGGCGCCTGTGAGAGCTCTGTAGCGAGGTGCGTGTAGAACCTGAGCTTGTCGTCGTAGTCCTTGACAGAGGGGCCACTCCTACAGAACCTGGACACTGTAGCGGCCTTGTCCCGAAGCCAGACATGCTCGTACGCGTGCCAGCTGAGGGCAGTGTCAACACATATTTAATAATTCATTTTATCGGGAACAGGCACCGTGTGTATGTGTATATATTATGCTGATATCGAGGTCCCATCCAAAGTCGAATTACTGACCCTCGTATGGATGCAACTCCACAATTGTTGAGTAACTCCCGGGTACCTATTTAGTGCTAGAAGACCAGAGATATTAGGTGATGGGAAAGATGGGCAACCATTTGTGTCCCGTCTGGGATTCGAACCCAAGATTCCCGATTGTGAGTCTAGAACGAACCTAATAGACGTCTAGAACGAACACAATAAAAGTGGGATCGCTGGAGTGTTTCAAGAGCAGGTTGGACATATATATGAATGAGTTTGGGTGGATATAAATAGGAACTTCCTCCTATGGCCCTATAGGTCTGAAGGATAATTGGCAGTTATTCGTGCCAAAACTTACCTCTGCAAATCAATATCCAACTGACGGATGACTCTGGCGAAGGTGGCCTGAACGCTCTCAATAGCCGCGTGGAGACGAGGGTCCCCAGACACCTGAGAGAACACACCTCACTGATACTTGTGAGGGAGATATGCCGCCTGTTTCATGTCTATATGAAATGGATTATGGCTATATCATATCTGTGTGAGTATATACACCTGGTGATGACAACTGGTGAGTATATACACCTGGTGACTATATACACACCTGGTAATAACAGCTGGAGAATAAAATTGGAAAAAATGGACATAAGTACAAAGAGCTTTTAACAGATCACCTTTGATAAGGATGCAAGAGTCAGGTCGTCACTGATAAGACAGAATTACTTGGGACTTCACGGAAGAAAAAGTTAGACACGGGGATATTAGGAAATCTAAAGTGACAGCTGTTCACAGTCATATTAACTGTTTGTACACACCAGCACCACACACCTGACTGTAGAAGGTAGATGCTGCGAGGGTGTCATCATCAGCAGTGGGTGCCGGGCTGAGTGACACAGTGCCATCGTCCAGCTCCACCCAGTGCCGGAAAGCCATGGCACTGTAGGTCGGGAGGGTAGATAATGTTAGCAGAGGGAGTTGTAGCTCTGAACGATTACCCGGTCTCATTTGCACCGAATGATAGCAAGAGTCCAGTAGTGCTAGGCTCATAACCTCACACTAAATGATCACCTGATCCCAATAGCGCCAAGATACAAGCTTCAAACCCCATACTTTACCTACCAAGCTGGGAATATAACCATATAAGCTACTTTCAATGTTTATTATGGTTGCCATAAATTATATAATCCTGTTTACCAAACCACACACTAGAAAGTGAAGGGACGACGACGTTTCGTCCTTTCATCAAATTTCATCACAATGACTTGAGAATGGTCCAGGGCGGACCGAAACGTCGTCGTCCCTTCACTTTCTAGTGTGTGTGATTTGGTCAATATATTTCAGCCACGTTATTGTGACTCCTCGTCTGCATTATACAATCCTAAATATGTTTATTATCAAGAGGTTGACTTTACCTTCTGACAGTGTGTCCGAGAGCGTGGGCCAGGGTGGAGGAGAGCGTCCGAGCAGAAGGGGTTAGGGTCAGACTCGATGTGGCTGTTAAGTCTGACTCGACCCCAAACACCACTTCTTCACCTTCCAACCAGCCCTCCACCTGACGAATGCTGTTCACTAACATCCTGTAGAAACATTTGAGATAGGATGATTTTGATGCGATTTTGAAACAGAGGGAGTGTAAGGTGAAATGTTTTGATGAAAGGAGATGTTTTTTAATACTTTTTTCCATGAAAGGATATGTATTTTTAACTTTTTTTTTAATGGAAGAACGTGCGATTTGAACACGATGAAAGGGTGTGAAATTGTAATACTTTAATGAAAAAACATTAAGTTTTTGCACACTATATGAATGTATAATCTGAACAAATGAGATGAAAGAACGTTCAACTTGAACGCTAAAGATGAGAGCATTCATTATTCAATTACTTTCTGTATTTTCAGATGTGTGAGTTGGATGTCCAGATAATAAAAAATCCATCTTAACAGTAACCACAATCCAGAACAAACACCATTGCCTCTCACATGGTGATGCCCTCCTGGATGGTGCGCTTCCAGTGTAGCAGGAACGGCGCCAGTCTTGTTTTGAGCTCCGGAGCCGCGCGGATGTGAGCAGCCAAGGGCTCTGGAGCACCGTCCTCGGCCCCGGCCAGCAAGAGCCCGGCAGAGCCCAGCGTAGTCACCAACTTGTCGTAGGTCTCGACCAGCTCGTCAATGGAGTCGTCGCAGCTCTCTCTACCTACATCTAGCAGCTCCTGCAGTTGGGTTAATTATTATGATGCTGTGTGTGCCTTCATGAGCGTGGTACTGAGGGAGGGGTGCTAGACGAGGCAAGACATGTGATGTATCATTGAATAATAATATCAAAAGTTCCGTCTTCCTGAATGTTCTTATAATAAATGAAAACAACAATACAGCCAATGTAACCCCCATTCTGTACTTCATTATGTGACTCAACCGGCCATATATATGAAACAAAATTACCCACTTCAGATGACCAGACCACACACTAGAAGGTGAAGAGACGACGACGTTTCGGTCCGTCCTGGACCATTTTCAAGTGAATCGACTTGAGAATTGTCCAGGACGGATCGAAACGTCGTCGTCCCTTCACCTTCTAGTGTGTGGTCTGGTCAACTTACTTTAGCCACGTTATTGTGACTCATCGCCTGCACCCACTTCAGATATATACCGGTATAAAACATCTGAAATGTATAAATACCGGTGTAAAATATCTGCCAGCTGACCTGTAGTGAGGGAGGGTGGCGAGAGTAGTGGGCCCTGGAGGGGTCCACACGCAGAAGGCGCCGCTGGTGTATGGCGCCCAGGTAATCCTCCAGGTGGACCGTGATGCTGTCCAATAAACATTACATTACACTCTCCCAATTAGTCTAGCTTCTATTCCTGACTAAACTGAAATATATAATCATTTTCAGTCAAATTCAACATGTTTACGAGAAAGACTGCTACCATTATTCATTCACCTGATTAGTTTATTAGCTAGAGCTCTGACGTGTTCGATGACGTCTCTGCAGGAGGCGCTGAAGTGGGTGAGGGCCGCCGGGGACCAGGTCACCACCCGCTGCCCGGCCGCCAGCACCCGGTCCGCCCCGGCCAGCTCCGCACTCAGCAGTTCCCGCTGAACCACAAACCCCCACTTGTAAGAATGACTTATATATAGCAAGTTTCATGTCGATTATTTTGAGGTGACTATTATATTATCTACATTATCGTAATGTAATTATTACTTCAGGTATAAATATTACCGGAAGTAATATTACTAGTTTATTTCATGTAAAAAAAGAGAAAATAAAAGAAAAAAAGTGGAATAAATTGAAAGGTGAAGGATAAGTCGGTGATGAGGACACGAGTAGATGTGAAATATGAGCAGAGGAGAAGAGATATGAACAGAGAAGAAGAGATTCGAGAAGAGGAAGGGATGTATGAGCAGAGGACAAGAGATACAACGAAAGACGCCACATGAACAAAGCCACAAAGACTTTCCAAAATAACTTCTGACACAATCCGAAAAAAAATGAAAATGAAGAAATACAAGTCATGTCCCCCACCTGTACCGGACTGAGCTGTTCGAGGACGGCATGGTAGTCCTTGAGGGTCAGATGCAGGCCCATGGCGGCTGTCTGGAGAGTCTGGTAGTGGAGGGTGAGGTGGGTGGCCAGGTCAGGAGGCCGGATGCCAGCCTGAAGCAGCTGGCCAGACTCCCACACCACCGACTGCAGCTCTCCCGGCAGCTGCACCCTCCACCCTCCGACTCCTGTCACCATATTATATGTATATATACTCACACATACTCACACACACACACATACATACACACAGGTAGCGTGGCCGAGTGGTCTAAGGCGCTGGATTTAGGCTCCAGTCTCTCAGGAGGCGTGGGTTCGAATCCCACCGCTGCCAAGTTCCTTTATAGAGCCCGGAATCCTTTATAGGCTCCTTTATAGGCTCAGGAATCTGTACACCAGTTGATTGACAGTAGAGAGGCGGGACCAAAGAGCCAGAGCTCAACCCACGCAAACACAACTAGGGGAGTACATATACAAAAAGAATAAGGGTGGTAGGAGAAAAAAAAATATCAAAGTGTTCAGAGAGGATCCACAAGGTCTCTGAGTACTCTTTATTTTCTTCTCCGAGGCTATGGGTCCCTACTATTGCTCCAGAGGTGGGACCCTTTTAGGTATATTAAAAAAATATATATTAGTGAACATATTGGGAACAATACTGAACGAATATTCAGTATTGTTCACAAAGTTACAAAATTAATGACAAACAGATATATTTTAATAGGAACACTGCCCATAATGACGTCACTATAGAAACAAGAACATAGTTCATTCTGTTGTCATTTTCTATGAACCAGGACCATAGTATTCTATGACTTCACTATCTAAGAAACTGGAACATAGTACAGTATGACGTCACTAAGAAACGGAAAAATAGTACATTCTGACGTCAATTTCTAAGAATCATAAATATGGTATAATGAAACGTCACATTCTTAGAAATGGAAAACACTGCACATTAAGACGTCAATGTTTAAGAAACAGAAACACTGGGCACTACGTTCTAAGATACACAAGTACATCTTAAGTTCTAATTCTTTCCTAGTGTTTCGTAGTCTTAAGGGCTTGTAGCGCATTCTCCTGATAATTACCTTACCTTGTGAATTAAGACTTGAATACCAATCTAGACCATCTGGACGTTGTGGCGTGCGTGGAGGAACACATTGACGTCACCAGTATCAATGTTATCACGCGGTGTGACCGTCACGCAGGATAACTGATAACATCAATATTCCGAGGCGCTTCACCCGCTGTAGGAGTGTTGGGTCTGGAGGTTTATTTAACCGGGTGGATGATTTGGGCTTTTTAAAGTGTGGTGTGGTTTATAAAGGTGTTATGTGCGCGTTATATGCATAATTTGGTGTTATATTATGCTGTTTTATATAGCTCTATCCGGCGAATTGTTGTGTTGTTTGACTTTATAAGATCATGTATCATGTATATAAGATCAGAGCATGTATCCCAGCCTGGTGAGGCTGACAGTGCCAGCCTCAGCAGGCAAGACCTTATGCTACAACTCATGTACAAACTACCCTCAAGTCTTTTGTTAGAAAGGGAAACTAGAAGCTAAACAAATCTGAAGATTTTCATTTGCCGAAGAAAACATACGAATTTCATGCATGAAAGAAGACGGTATAACTTCTACTGTTACGAAAAAAAAATGCACTGCAATAATCGGATAAATGTGGGTTTATCGCAACTGACAAAACTGAACAGTGACTGCGACAAATAGGAAGATGTGAATATACTGTGCTTGAGAATCATTTGGATATGCCTGGATTAAGAGCCATGTGGATAGGCTGGACCCAAAATCCACGTACATATGCTGGGTTAAAGAACAATGTTGGCATTATAAACCACGTGAATACCAAACATTATCCTGGAACCAAACCCCGTATCTGGATATGCTGGAACAAAAACCAACATGTGTATACGCAAAGATGTAGAAGGAAGTGCAGACAGAAGTATATACCGGAGTGACGGTCATCTCTAGCGAGGACAGGGGTGACGAGGAGCTTAGGGATCTGTCTAGTGACCGCCTCTCCCCACTCCAGCACCATCCGCTCCCTGGCTCTCTCCACCTCCTGCTGCACCTCCTCCACCTCCGCCCCGACCTCCGTCCACAGCTCCCCGCCCGCCCCGGAACCCTGGAAGGAACATGCCAAAGTCACTAAGGATTAAGAAAGGTCGTGACTTTCATTGCAGTTATTTCTTTCGGTTACGATATTGCAGAGTTTTCTGAAAGTGAAGGATTCCTCGTGATCATGTTGGGGTATGAACACAGATATTCTCAGCCCTGTCGCCATAATACACTCCATTATTGTTCCTGCAAAGTCAACAAAGAGATGATAATTGCTAGATTTAACGTTATAAAAAGGTGTTGAAAACGTTTATTGCTACTGAATTATCCAAGCTACTTTAGGGAAGCTAGTCAGTTATTTCCCCAGTGTGCCATTTAGTCTTCAAAACAAAGGTAGAAGAGGAAATGAGAAAAATGTGTGGCTGTAAGACGGTGCCAAACCCGCGTCCCTGCACGGCTCAGACACACTCAAGCTGGAACATTATGGGCAAGTCAGAGGGGCTGCATGGCTTACATGGATTATGGAAGGCACCATCTGGTACCAAAATCCAAGTTTAAGCAGATACCCGCCCAGTGGTATTCCCACGCCTCCCGTCCCTGTCGGTGTACAATGAAGAGGAGAGCTCCGATAACTACCTGATATTGAGAGTAGAGAGCTCTGAGCGTGGTCCAGGCCGCCAGCCGCTTCGTAAGGTAGGTGCCCATCCACCGAACCCTTCCAGAGAGTGGTGCCTGAGTGCCAGGCCTCTCTACCTGCCGCTGGGCCTGCAACACACACATGGAAACATGTTAAACTGCACATGGCAGCTTCTATTTATATCCCCCCAAACTCATGTGTGTCTAACCTGAACTCAGAATAATCCAGTGAACCCATGTCAATTATGCTATTCGGTAATTTGTTCTATACAATCAAGGTTGAAATCCTTATTTGCTTTTATAAGATAACTGGGCAGGCCATAGACTTATTCACCCGTTAAGAACTAAAGCCATTATATACCTGAGCAGGAGTTAAGCTAATATATATACCTGAGTAAGAGTGAAGCCATCATATGACCGCCCTTTTAAAGCCCACCCAGGATAGTTGTGCCTCTGATTACTTGAGCCTCACCTGAAAATCAGCTCTGATGCCCTTGACCTCCGCGGCGAACGCAGAGAGGAGGTCCGGGAGGCGAGATATGAGCACCTCTCTGAACTTCTCCCTGCAAGGTTCCTTCTGCAGGACTCCCGCCACGGCCGTCACCAGCTCGGAGGTCCTGCAACACCAAGACTGTTGAAACACTTCTCGAATGATTGTTAACAAGTCTAGATACAAAGTTCATGACAATTACTATACAACGTGAACACAATAAACGTCACAGTAACATCCATAATATAACCAAAGGTGAGGACAAAACACAGTTACGAGGATGTGTGGTGTGTGTGTGTGTGTGTGTGTGTGTGTGTTGTGTGTGTGTGTGTGTGTGTGTTGTGTGTGTGTGTGTGTGTGTGTACTCACCTAGTTGTACTCCCTAGTTGTGCTTGCGGGGGTTGAGCTCTGGTTCTTTGGTCCCGCCTCTCAACCGTCAATCAACAGGTGTACAGTTTCCTGAGCCTAATGGCTCTATCATATCTACACTTGAAACTGGTATGGAGTCAGCCTCCACCACATCGCTTCCTAATGCATTCCATTTGTCAACCACTCTGACACTAAAAAGTTCTTTCTAATATCTCTGTGGCTCATTTGGGCACTCAGTTTTCCACCTGTGTCCCCTAGTGCGTGTGCCCCTTGTGTTAAACAGCCTTTCTTTATCAACCCTGTCGATTCCCCTGAGAATCTTGAATGTGTGATCATGTCCCCCTAACTCTTCTGTCTTCCAACGAAGTGAGGTTTAATTCCTGCAGTCGCTCCTCGTAGCTCATACCTCTCAGCTCGGGTACTAGTCTGGTGGCAAACCTTTGAATCTGTGTGTGTGTGTGTGTGTGTGTGTGTGTGTGTGTGTGTGTGTGTGTGTGTGTGTGTGTATGTGTATGTGTATGTGTGTGTGTGTGTGTGTGTGTGTGTGTGTGTGTGTGTGTGTGTGTGTGTGTGTGTGTGTGTGTGTGTGTAAAAACTCATGAGCTTTACATTCTGTCCCTGAAGCTCTCTGTAATAGCACTGACGACCGCCTGCTCCCACTTCTGCACGGCCAGCTGGAAGTCCTCCTTCTGCCTCACCCACCGGTCCTGGTTCCTCGTGGAGAAGATGTTGAAGTCATAGGCTGTGAGCACTCTCAGCACCTGCGACGTCACAGACTTTAACTGGTCGGGGTCCTGGACACGGATCAGCGCAGACCACTCCCCCGAGAACCCCATCTGCGCCTCCTGAAGAACCTGAAGAAAGGGAATATGAACCATTACGACACCCCTGAAAAATGTATATTTATATCTCCATCTGTTTGCAAGATTCTGCTGCAATTGGGACCACTAAACACAATTTTAACCCAGTCAGTCAATGTCTGATTAGCCCAATATAAGATGACCAAACTACACACAAGAAAATGGAGAAACGACAACGTTTCGGTTGTCTACTGAAACGACTTGATAATGGTCGAAGACGGGCGGAAACGTCGTCGTCCCCCCCCCCCTTTTCTGATGTGTGGTTTGGTCATTATATCCTCAGTCAGGTGGTTGCGACTCGTCACCTGCAGCCCAGTATAACGGATGAAGCGACCTACCTTCATGATGTCACTGAGGTCCACACACACAGCTCGGAGGCTCCCGATGGTCGGGAGAACCTTCTTGGGGTCGAAGTCCTGGCGGCCGTCTCTCTGGCGCTTGGCTGCGGAAGGTCAGAGACGGTGAGGGTGAGAGACGGTGAGGGCGAGAGACGGTGAGGGCGAGAGACGGTGAGGGTGAGAGACGGTGAGGGCGAGAGACGGTGAGGGCGAGAGACGGTGAGGGCGAGAGACGGTGAGGGTGAGAGACGGTGAGGGCGAGAGACGGTGAGGGCGAGAGACGGTGAGGGCGAGAGACGGTGAGGGTGAGAGACGGTGAGGGCGAGAGACGGTGAGGGCGAGAGACGGTGAGGGCGAGAGACGGTGAGGGCGAGAGACGGTGAGGGCGAGAGACGGTGAGGGCGAGAGACGGTGAGGGCGAGAGACAACACGGACTTGGTCGTGATTAATTCGTTATGTGAAACTAGACCATCACTACAACCACCGACCTTCCCGAGGATGCGACCAAACTGCCCAACTCCCGGATAACTACATGCAACTAAATGAACAGGAGCATCAGGTGAAGCAAAACATTCCCGACTGTTTCTGTCCCGCCCGGGGACTGAGCCTGGATCCCTCGGGTGTGAGCCAAGGACGTAGACCACTGTGCTAAAGGACCCAGAAGCTAAATTTCTGGTGCTTTCTATTTTACATTGATTACTTACGTTCTTGAATTGTGAAATATTTTCATCATTCTCAGCCTCTCGAATTGATCCGCGTTAGCTGCTCAAAATTATGACGTGCCTGAATCTAACCAACCCGAGGACCCACGAACAGAAAACGGAACATCACGTCAATTTCGCGAGCCACTACCATGTTTTGGTACATCAGTTTTAGGTGAAGTATGTCAAAATGCAATGTGCCAGTAGGAGAACGGGTTACACAGAACGGGTTGTCCCTACCTGACCTGGAGACTGAGTGGGCACAGCGCTCCACGGCGGCCTCCCACTCCCCCACCACCTGCAGCGCCTCCTTCACGCGGCCTGCAGAGTCCTGCACACACACACTCAAATTATCACCAACAGTCACAAATATTTTACAAGTATATATAACAAGTGCCGACATAAAATTTAAAGTGAACCGAGCAATTTATTTAATATTCCGCATCTAATTGATCACAAATTTTATCAATTTACTTTAAATAATCCCTATACCACACTAACAAATAACTCAAGGCTGTGGTGTGGCTCTTGGCCTAATGTAGGAAGAAGGCAAGATAATTATCAGGTGAAAAAACTAGGCCAGCAAGATTAGACAACAGAGGAAGAAACTTTAAATTCTGACCAAGAAAGGCTGTGGTTCCCTCATGCTGGAGGGCAGGAGATTTACTGGGCGCAGTTCATGGGTCACCAGTTCCACCAGACTCTCCACTGCTGACTCCAAGATCAACTGAAACATGGAAAATGTGTTTTGTTGACCAAACCACACACTAGAAAGTAAAGGGACGACGACGTTTCGGTCCGTCCTGGACCATTCTCAAATTAATTGTGTCGACTTGAGAATGGTCCAGGACGGACCGAAACGTTGTCGTCCCTTCACTTTCTAGTGTGTGGTTTGGTCAACATATTTCAGCCACGTTATTGTGGCTCCTCGTCTGCACATGGAAAATGTATATATGAGATTTGATTCCTTATTAATGTGGCATTGATCCATTTCCTGTCGATGTCATGCGATCATCGGAGGGAGTCTGATGACGCTGGGTAAGTATTACGAAGTTCATAGCGTAAGATGTACAGCATCTCAAGTCATTCTCAAGACATAAATAAACCTCATTACTCAAACACACTGTCATTTAGCAGCATGACGGCAGGTCTTCCCGCCATTTACTCCCGAAAGAAAATTAAAATACACCGAGTCTTTAAGATATTGCTTTTTAATAACTGTATTTTAAAAACAAAAACAAAATTAAGGATACGAAAGTCTCTCGTGTTCCATAGGGGCCGAGGAGCTCCCCCAGGGGGCCGAGAGGCTCCTCCAGGGGCCGAGGAGCTCCTCCAGGGGGCCGAGAGACTCCTCCAGGGGGCCGAGAGACTCCTCCAGGGGGCCGAGGGACTCCTCCAGGGGGCCGAGGGACTCCCCCAAGGGGCCGAGAGGCTCCCAGGAGCCGAGAGGCTCCCAGGAGCCGAGGGACTCACCTGCACCTTGCCGCTGATGCCGTGTCGTCGTCCAAGGCGCCACACCAGGAGCAGCAGGTCCAGCAGGTCCCAGGCGTGGCCGGCCAACGACTCCAGCCGCCGCTCACTCACCACCTGAAGCAGGGATAGGTGGGTGGGTCATGTGTATAGCAGGTGGGTTGTATGGTAAGTGGGTGGGATTACAGGTGGGCGAGATAGTATGCAAGTTGCAGGACAGATTCGCGGACGACTATAAAAGAAATCATGACAATTTAAGTTGACTAGACCACACACTAGAAAGTGAAGGGACGACGACCATTCGGTCCGTCCTGGACCATTCTCAAGTCGATTTGAGAATGGTCCAGGACGGATCGAAACGTCGTCGTCCCATCACTTTCTAGTGTGTGGTCTGGTCAACATACTTCAGCCACGTTATTGTGACTCATCGCCTGCATATGACAATTTAACTTACCCAGACGTTAATGTAAATGTATTTGTCTTAATATAAGTATTATTAGTTAACCCACGAACTATTAGTTATGAACCTAATAATTATTAATATTAGTTAACCTTGACTGAATATTAACGTGTCAAGGAAAATGTCGGAAAATAAACAGTTGCGAATTGAGAATGAGAGGTCTCCCCCAGAGCGAGAGGTCTCCCCCAGAGCGAGAGGTCTCACCCAGAGCGAGAGGTCTCCCCCAGAGCGAGAGGTCTCCCCCAGAGCGAGAGGTCTCCCCCAGAGCGAGAGGTCTCCCCCAGAGCGAGAGGTCTCCCCCAGAGCGAGAGGTCTCACCCAGAGCGAGAGGTCTCACCCAGAGCGAGAGGTCTCACCCAGAGCGAGAGGTCTCCCCCAGAGCGAGAGGTCTCCCCCAGAGCGAGAGGTCTCCCCCAGAGCGAGAGGTCTCCCCCAGAGCGAGAGGTCTCCCCCAGAGCGAGAGGTCTCACCCAGAGCGAGAGGTCTCACCCAGAGCGAGAGGTCTCACCCAGAGCGAGAGGTCTCACCCAGAGCGAGAGGTCTCCCCCAGAACGAGAGGTCTCCCCCAGAACGAGAGGTCTCACCCAGAGCGAGAGGTCTCACCCAGAGCGAGAGGTCTCACCCAGAGCGAGAGGTCTCACCCAGAGCGAGAGGTCTCACCCAGAGCGAGAGGTCTCACCCAGAGCGAGAGGTCTCACCCAGAGCGAGAGGTCTCACCCAGAGTGAGAGGTCTCACCCAGAGCGAGAGGTCTCACCCAGAGCGAGAGGTCTCACCCAGAGCGAGAAGGCTTACATTAAACGTGATGTCTCACCTTAATGAACTTGTGGAGATAAGCGAGAGACTTGTGACAGTCACTGAGATCAGAATGGAGTTCACTCAGCTCCAAGACAGCCTCCTCCAGTCCTCTTCCTCCACCGTTCTCTTCCTCCATCACCTCTTCTGTCTTCTCCTCCTCCTCCTCCTCCTCCTCCTTCCCTTCTTCGCCCATCATCACTGCAATTTTATATACATTGACAAAAAGTAACATTAAACACGGTACCATCAACTCATGATCAACATTATCACCCAGATTCTCACTTTCATCAGGGTTGAGAGGCAATGTAGAAAACGGTAGGTTTGCTTTCCAAGAAAATGGTTGAAAAGCATGATAGAAAATGGTGAAGATTAATCAAAGAAAGTGGTGGGGAAAGCACCAAAGAAAATGTGGCAGCATCAAATAATGCAGGTGGGTGAGGGTGGCCGGTGGGGTACCTACATGGGTGACTATGCAGGTGGGTGAGGGTGGCCGGTGGGGTACCTAAATGGGTGACTATGCAGGTGGGCGAGGGTGGCCGGTGGGGTACCTACATGGGTGACTATGCAGGTGGGTGAGGGTGGCCGGTGGGGTACCTACATGGGTGACTATGCAGGTGGGCGAGAGTGGCCGGTGAGGTACCTACATGGGTGACTATGCAGGTGGGCGAGGGTGGCAGACAGCTCCAAGAAGCTGCAGGTCCAGCTGGTCTGTAGCTCTTCCAGTGTGACGTCACTGTTGACCTGTCGGTAGGAGCCAGTACATCCGAGTGTTACTGTATTGTCTCTAACATTTCTATAACGTCACTGTAATACCACTGTTGCCACTGTAATACCATTAATATCAATGAAATGCCACAAACTCTTTGTAATATCACTAACCTAACAAGGATGAATTCGTCCCTAAGCAACAAGGCGACATAACTGCTAACATATCAAGCAAAATAACATTATGCCGAAGTACTGACTACATTATTGTATTATTGTGATGTATTAAATACGCTATTGAATTATTGTTTAATCGTCTTGCTGCCAGAAAGTTAAAGAGCTCCATAAGCTCCATAACTTGTAACCTTTAAATATCTAATAAAGCACAGCAATAATAAAAATTAGGGCGAGGTAGGAATAAAGAATATAGAAGCTGCTTTGGAGGGGACCTAAAACCTCCCCTCTAATGCTTTGTGTGTGCTTTTCTCCGAGGCTCTGCTTCTTCCTATCACAGGTGGTACCCCATAGTATAATTAATATTATATATCCTATGAGAGAGGGAGAGTGAGGGAGAGAATGGGAGAGAGAATGAGGGAGAGAATGGGAGAGGGAATAAGGGAGTGCGTGTACGCCCCAAGACTAAAGTGAAGGAAGCCAACAGCCTGGCACAGTACCTGGGAGTGCTTCTCGTAGTGCCTCCTAACGTTCTTGACCAGCAGCGTCTTGGGATCCTTCACCTGCACCTCCTCGTCCCCCTCACCTCCCTTGCTCTCTCCTTGTTCCCTCCTCTGATCGTCCATCTCCTCCCCGGGTTCCTTCAGCGCCCCCAGGCACGCCACCGCCTGCTTCTGGGGGTCCTCGTCCTCGTCGGAGTCGTAGTCGAGCGCCGGGTCTGGGGTCGTCAGGTCACAGAGCCTGACACAGAGGATGAAGGTAATTTCACCTATGGTTCTCTACTTAGACAAAGAAACATATATTAAAAAGTATCAGACGGAAACCTTATACTCCCAAATGATATAGATTTGGGACTGATAAAGTGTGTGTGTTTATTTATTTATTTATATATATACAAGAAGGTACATTGGGATTGTGAGGATACATAGCATAGCAATAACATTCTTGTAAAGCCACTAGTACGCGCAGCGTTTCGGGCAGGTCCTTAATCTAAGAAACCTATAAGTAGGTAAATACTTGCAAAATTTATAAAAATGATAACAGTTACATAGCATGAAAAAAAATAAAAGACGAGAGAAAAATTGTAGATATAATAAAGCACATAGGGAGCTCACATGTGTATGTGTGTTAACCCAACAGCTAATTGATGACGGTTCATCAATAATTGTTTTCATTAATTCTTGAATCATTATTGCCTTCAGTCAGACAACCTGTCCTCAGGCTAGGCTCGACCAGGCTGCTTCCCACCCCAAAAATGCATTTTTTTTTAACGCACTGTTAATTCAAACTCTGAATTTCTCGGATATAAATCAACCTCATTAGAATTTCGTGTATAATTAGACCTAAATTAGGTTATATTTGGCATTTAGGTTCTATTACTAATTATTACTGCAACCTGGTTATGTCTATTCCATCCAGCGGCTGACCCCAATATCACAGTCATCAATTTAACACAGTTTAATCAAAACAGGAATTTTCTCACCTATAAATTATATTACACATTTGCATATTGTACATATTTAGACGCAAGTGAGGTTAGGTGTTTAGATTCCGTTGACAATTATTTGCATTTGCAGTGCGTGGGTGAAACCATTTACAGACTTACGACTCGAACCTAACACTTTCCTTGAACAATGATTCGCTCTCTTCCTGTGTTCGAGTCGCACCTCATTAAACAGCCCGTCCTCCAAACAAAGATCTAAAAGTGATTCCATGCACCCGCCAAACCCCCTGTTTATGAATGAAAAGCAGTTTACACACGACTCACAACTGCTGACGTTCGAACATTTCCGGAAAAAGTGTTTCACTGACGAATTTTGTTCGAATCACAACGCTGTAAATGCTTCACCCACGTACTACAAATACAAATAATCGCCAACAGAACCTAAACACCTAACCTAACCTAGCCTAACCTATGCCTATAAATACACAATATGCCAATATATTATAATATTAATTTATACTTGAGAAAATTCCCGTTTTGAATGACCAGCATGTAAAAATTTATGAATGCGTCTGTGGGGTTGACCGCTGAATGTAATGGACTTGAGTCGAGGACGGGTTGCATTAAATGCTTCACACATACGTGCTGCAAATACAAATAATTGTGAACAAATATCGCATTTCATCACAGTTCGTTAACATTGCTGAATACGCCTTTGGGGTCAGCTGCCGGGTGGACAAACAACCTGAGGGATGGTTGGCTGACAGGTGTGGTGACGAGGATGGTGTGACTTGACAGGTGTAGTGACGAGGATGGTATGACTTGACAGGTGTGGTGACGAGGATGGTGTGACTTGGCAGGTGTGGTGACGAGGATGGTATGACTTGACAGGTGTGGTGACGAGGATGGTGTGACTTACCTGGAGAAATGGCTGGCAAGGGAGGCGAGATAGGCTGTCCTGTCCGCCTTACCAAGCCTCTCACATATGGGCCGGCACACCTGGACCAATATAATGACATTACTTAACACCTGGACCGTGATAATGTTATCATTGTTCATCTGTACCACTATATTGATGTTATCACCTGTATAACTACACCGGCGCTACACCTGATACTGACGTTAATTCAACCACACTTGTGCCAAGATTGTGATCTTACTTAACATCTGGGCTATGATACTGACATTACTTAACAACACATGCACCACAAGAGCTATGCAAGTAAAATGTGCTACATTTATACTACACCTCCCTGGTACTGTATACTACACCTCCCTGACACTATACTACACCTCCCTGGCACCACACACCCTGATACTTCCAGTGTACTACACCCAACAACCCGACAGCTACACCCACCTGCTGGAAGATGGCGTGGAGGGCGCGGTGGGTGTTCGGGTGAAGGTACGTCAGGTGGAGGCACTGCGGGAGGAGGTCATGGGCTTGGTCGCCATCCGGCAGAGTCCCAGTCACCGCCTTCTTCAGGAGGACGCCTGCCGCCCCCACCAGCCTGGGAGCCGGGCCCTCCGCCACCAGCAGCATGGGTCCAGCAGCTCCCACCTCCGTGAAGGACTGGGTAACCATCCCCACAGACACATTATTCACGGAAGACGAAGAATAATAAGATCCATAAGGACATAGTAGTCAAGGAAACTATAGAAGACATATTGGCCCATAGGAGGCAGCGCCTATTGGCCCATAGGAGGCAGCTCCTATTGACCCATAGGAGGCAGCTCCTATTGACCCATAGGAGGCAGCTCCTATTGACCCATAGGAGGCAGCTCCTATTGACCCATAGGAGGCAGCTCCTATTGACCCATAGGAGGCAGCTCCTATTGACCCATAGGAGGCAGCTCCTATTGACCCATAGGAAGCAGCTCCTATTGACCCATAGGAGGCAGCTCCTATTGGCCCATAGGAGGCAGCTCCTATTGGCCCATAGGAGGCAGCTCCTATTGGCCCATAGGAGGCAGCTCCTATTGGCCCATAGGAGGCAGCTCCTATTGGCCCATAGGAGGCAGCTCCTATTGGCCCATAGGAGGCAGCTCCTATTGGCCCATAGGAGGCAGCTCCTATTGGCCCATAGGAGGCAGCTCCTATTGGCCCATAGGAGGCAGCTCCTATTGACCCATAGGAGGCAGCTCCTATTGGCCCATAGGAGGCAGCTCCTATTGGCCCATAGGAGGCAGCTCCTACTTACATCCACCCAAACTCCTTCAAATGAGAAGTCTACGTTTGAAACGATCCATCAATCCCGCGTCTACTATATTACCATGTAATTTGTTCCATGATTCAGCAACCATTTACAAACCAGAATTTACCAAGATTTTTCTTGAATCTAATAGACAGTGTTCATGGAACAGACAGACATTTGACAGTGTGCCCTGAAGAACATAAATATGTACATATTTCAAAGAAAATGTGGCATTACAGTTATGGTTAAGAAGGGAATTAAAAAATGTAATGAAAGAACAATAGTAAGATGCAAATTCTCAAGATTTGTTTTCAAGGGAAAACTATACCTTTTTGGTCACGCTTGCAGACGGCAACCAATGTACCGGAGGGAAGAGCGGGCCGGCAAACTCTAAATTTGGAGTCAAGTTTACATTTGACAGAGTCATGGAATACCTAGAGTGGCGGGTTAAAAGCAGGGAAGGCCAGGTGCTAAAGCTCATCTTCCCGCAGGACAGCTATAGGGGAGTACACACCTGCACGACACACCCGTTGTTAGCGGCGTTGTCGTCGTCGCTGTCGCCGGCGGCCTCGTCGAACTTCCAGGAGAAGGTGGTCGATGCTGTGAGATAATTAATCATCATAATATAACATAGAATTTAAGCTATTAGTGGTTAATTCTAATTACTTAATTAATTAGTGGATTCATCTATTATACAACTACTCCAAACTCCTATCGCTCGGTATCAACAAGATTCAATAAAATATAATGAAATATCGCATTATAACCGAGAGTGACTGTTGCTTAGAGTGGTAGGTAGTTAGGCACCTGTGGTGGTGGTAGGCAGGTGGTGGTGGTGGCCCTCTGCGCCATCCAGGTCGTCAGGTAGCTCCTGGTCCTGCCAGAAGAACAGGCACGACCCACTATCTGCTTCGTCCAAGAACCTGCGGGAGCGGAGAAATTATCAAAAGAAGGCACCAGACCGGGACGACTTGTGTAGCACCATCTGTCGTCTTCAAACTGAAGGAGCACAAGCACCTTAGTGTTCCTGGTCTCGTGTAAATATACTTCAGTGTGTGTACTCAAGGACATTTCAACTTTCATTTTCCTTTCTGGAGTTATCTTCATGATTAGCAAATCATAATATACTTTGATTATGTGGAGATTTAGGCCTGGGGCCAAGCGCTAGACCGGGCTAGATTACTCAGCTTCTTGTGTGTGTTGTGTCATGTACGTTGTGTCATATGTATTGTGTCATGTGTGTTGTGTCATGTGTGTTGTGGTTGCAGTTGTGAGTGTTGTCTCCGTAGTGTGCGTGACGCAAGAACCAGCACGAAGACACAGTGATTGGTCTTCCATCCAATACTCTGAAGCGCAGTAGAGAGACAAACTGTCCACAACCGATTGGATCAGAGCTCGAGTCCCTGGTGAGGCTAGACATTTATTTGGCCACATTTGCTTTCACCTGATGTCTCTGTTAACCTCACAGTGAATGACAGAGAGTTCATCAAGAGTCGTGTGTGTCATCCCAGCAGAGGGCGGTCGGTGGCTCGGGGAACCACGTTAAGCCTAACAGGATTCCTGTCCCCGACAATGGAAAACCAAAATAGCATGAATATAAATGTTTTGATAAAATAAATGTTATATTCTCAACCTCAGTTTATATATACAGAAGAATAAGGAAAATGAACAGGTCAACCCCTCCCCCCAGCGTTCAATACTGGCCAGCAGGCTCAATATCCAAGAGCGACGCTGGTTCGACGCAGATTCAACGCCAACACCAATTCTACGTTGAATTAATGCTGACACGTTAAGAACCGGCGCCCCTGCTGGATACTGCGGCCAGTGTGAGGACCGTCTTCCGCTACAACCCTCAACGTCACCTCAGCCTAAACTACAAAACAGAAAACACAATTGTTAAAAAAAAGCATCTTAACGTAGTATATATGCGTCGTTGAGCAATATAACTAAGTGTGTGTGTGTGTGTGTTTATAAATAGAGGAAAATTTGAAATAGAAATGAGATACAGGGACAAGATAGGATATACTGTATGAGCAAGTGAAGGTCAGTTACAATAGAGGAATTCACGACGAACACACGAGAGAAACCGAAAACTTTACAATTTATATTTTCCCGAGACCTGCAACAACTAGATGAAGGATAGCAACAGACGCTATTTAGAAGTTTGTAGTCCAGCTGGGGCCAGAGATACGATACACCAATAAGTTACGCAAGCACTTAGGAACCTGTACATCTTTTCTCAATCTTTGGTGGCTTTGTTTACAATTATTAAACAGTTAATGAGCTCCGAAGCACCAGGAGGCTGTTTATAACAACAGTTAATTGGCAAGTTTTTATGCTTGTAAACTATTTAATGTCACCAAAGCCGTCAAAGATTCAGGAAAGACGAACACGTTCGTAAGTACTTGCGTAACTGCTTCGTGAATCTGGCCCCAGATCGGAGTCGTAAAGTTGGTGGCCAGTACCCTACAAGTCCAGGCTGAGGAACCCAGTACCCTACAAGTCCAGGCTGAGGAACCCAGTACCCTACAAGTCCAGGCTGAGGAACCCAGAACCCTACAAGTCCAGGCTGAGGAACCCAGAACCCTACAAGTCCAGGCTGAGGAACCCAGTACCCTACAAGTCCAGGCTGAGGAACTTGTTGTCACACGAAAGTTGCACTTTGCTAAGGCTTTACCAGACCGCATTTAGAGTAAGATATTAATATGTTGTACAAGAACATTTTATATTATAATTGGCTTACACAGGTGATGAGTCACAATAGACGAATGAAGAGTTGACCCCCAACCCACGAGGTGATGATTATAGTCCACCTCGGACCGATTGATTGATTGATGAAGATTAAGCCACCCAAAAGGTGGCACGGGCATGAATAGCCAGTAAGTGGTGGCCCTTTTGAGCCATTACCAGTATCAATAGATGATACTGGAGATCTGTGGAGGTGCGACTGCACCCTGCGTGACGGGAGATGCCTCCCGTGCACCTCGGACCGGACAGCGACTTTGAGTTAACGCTCCAAATGCATTTACTGGTGTATTTATATATTGTATTATACCAAGAGCAGGATAAAAAAATATAACAAAATTCGGAATCGAAGAGATGTTTAGCATATTTGAGGATCAAGTTGTATTTTAACGAAAATTTAGTTTGCGTTGTAGTATGTGATTTATGTGAATTGTATTAATATATTTTCGATAGATTATGAATGGCGTATATGGAGTAGTGAAGCAGTAAACACCAATTATATCAACAATTATCTACTTATATGGTGACGGTGTAAATAACACATTACATAAGAACATACATAAGAACAAAGGCAACTGCAGAAGGCCTATTTTTTTTCTATTTTTATTTATAAAACAAATACATGACAAGGAAAACATTACAACATTAAGGCACCGAAGCACCAAAAGATAAAACTTACACCAGCCAAACAACATAACACCAATTGACATGCAAGCAACAAAGAACAAATACAACACAGAAGACACACCAAAGCTGAACATACAGGAACACCAATAAAAACAGTGGACAATTTTCATAGTCCAAAACGTAAATGAGAATCCATGGAACAAGCAAAATTCAATAGAAAATACAATAATAAACTGCACAACCCAGACGAGGCGCGCCAAGTTACATTAAAAACCACACAATGACGAAAAATTAAACATGTTGAAGCAAAGGTACAAAGGAAAAAAAATTACAATACACACACAACCCACGGAACACCCGGAACACCCGGCACACACAGTACAGAAACACGCGATCATTCGGCCGGAACACACAGGAACCGTGAAACAAACGGCAAATGCAACCCAGACACACATGAAAAACACCGGAACACGCAGGACCCGACAAAAAAAGAAACACTCACCAGAAGCACACACACACACACACAGAGAACACCACGAGAAACACAACACAGAAGATAACAGTCAAACACACACGGAAAACACATTACAGTATGAACTAAGCACAAAAACAATGTACACAAAGGACGAAACTAGGCAAACAATACAGCCACACAATACAATAAGGTATAACCGTTCCGTGAGCACGTAATGCAAGCACAAACTACGCATATTTATCGGGAAACTCCGCCTTCGAAAACCGCAAACAGTATGCCTCCCAAACGAGCTTGACATCATCAGACACCGGTCTACCAGGCGACGCACAAGGCTGAGGCATCAGCTCCGGCACCCCATAAACAAAACACTTCACCCTCGGTACCCAGATAGTATAGGGGCACCACGGCGCCGGATACACCCGGCTATCCACAGTAAGTTCCAAAGTCTGCGTCGCATCCAGCGGGACTCCATTTGCCGATACCACAGGGAAGGGTGCAGCACGAGGGGTTCGAGCACCAGGGGACGGACATGGGTAGCCACAGAGGTCCGTATTGAGAGTCACACGGTTCTTCACTCCAGGGGGAACCACAGGGAACGCACATTTGCCAGGGCTCCTACCACCGGGCACAGGATCAGAGGCCTCCCGGCGCACAGGTTTCGTGAGGAGCACCACGAGGTCACGACCACTAGGAGCAACCTCCCAAGGAGGGGAGGCAGCAGGCGTCGTAGGCGCCACAGGAGGCCGCACAGGCCCCTCCATCACATCATCCTCCACAACGTCACACTCTGCAGCCCACCCACGAGAGGGCGACACACTCCTAGTCCTCCGGGAACGCTTGGACAGAGGCCGCTGATCATCCGAACTGTCGCCCGCAGCAGGAGGCATCCCAGTAGAGCCCACGGCCGGCCGCAAGTCACCGGGCAACACACGATCTATAAAAACATCAGCTTCACCCACAGGGGGTACAGGCCCACACCCTTCAGGCAACACAGGAGCCGGAGACGGGGCCGGCGGAGGCGAAGGAGCCGGCGGAGGCGAGGAAGCCGACGGCGGGGGCGGGTCCGCACCCCCCACCACCCCGACACCCACACCACCAACAGCACTAACTGGAGCGGCACCCAACACTGCAGCCGTCCTCACACAAGGGGTATCATCCACAACTGATACATCCTCACGCTCGGGCAAGGGAGGAAAATCCGCTTCATGAAACACATTTACCCGATCATACATCCGAGTGTCGCAGGCAGCAGCCAAATGTCCAACGTGGCCACATTTAAAACACGTTCGAGTCTGCCCACGGTAGGAGAAGCAGACCGTAAAGCCAGCAAGCGCGAGAGAAGAAGGCACATTCCCATGAAGAACCATCTTAGCCGTTCTGTAACCATTACCGAGTCCCTTGACGTCCCGGGTTGTGTATCGACAGGCACGAATAGAGTCTACACGCCCATACCTGGCAAGAGCCCGACGGAGAAGATCCTCAGACATTTCAAATGGCGCATTCTTAATAGACACGTATGTGTACTCCACACTCAAATTCGTCACAGTCACAGAGCCAAGACCGTTGCTCAGCCCCACCACCTTGTCCTCATACTGGTCGAGAAACCTCCGGAACAAGCCACTCTCGGCGAACTTCACAACTACTCTGTCGTCACGAACAACCTGTAGACCGACGAGATCTTCCACTTTCACACCCATAATCGCAAACAGAGTGTTGCTGACGACGCCAATATCCACCCGACAGGTAAATGTCAGCCCAGCCGAGTCCTTCCTCCTGAGTGGCGGCACGTAAGTCCCCATACTGAGACTGAAAAACAGTCACCCCGCAGTGGCAAACAACCACCAGGCAGGGCAACCAACAATCGCCCAATGTCACAGAAGGCCTATTGGCCCATACGAGGCAGCTCCTATCTATAACTACCCAATCCCACTCATATACTTGTCCAATTGCGCGTTGTTAGGCGACAAAATATTTCAAACATTTTCCTAATGAATCTAATGTTGTCGTTTACAGAGTTGTGATCTAATAGAAATATTCGAGCGACTTCATTTTAGTAGACTTCTGCAGTAGTCTGATGAAAAGTTTTTTTTTAGATTTTAAGGTCATATCAAGGTCCTCCTTGATACGAGGTGGACCTATTGACCCTCCCCAGGATGCAACCCCACAACAGTTACCTAACTCCCGGTATCTGTTTACTGCTAGGTGAACAGTTGCATTGGGTGAAAGGAAACGTGCCCAACCTTTCTGGCCCGCCTTAAGACTGCCCACCCCTAAGCTAGACCTCAGCAATGGTCAGCGTAACACATGGTAAAACTCTTCAAGACTGGATACCACGAACACGAGCTGTCCTTCCTGCGAGCACAATTAGTAAACATAATTAGATAAATATATAAATACATATTATATATACGTGTAATACAATAGCTAGCTTGAGGAAGTGTTGTGGCTACATGAGAAGTGTGTGGCAGGAATGTGGTGGAAGCAAGAGGAGTGTGGTGGGGATGAGGTGGCAATAAGATAAGTGTGTGGTAGGGATGTGGTGGGAGCAAAGGGAGTGTGGTAGGGATGAGGTGGCAACAAGATACAAGTGTGTGGTGGGAGCAAGGGAGGCCGAGTCAGGGTACTGGTGTTGGAACAACCACAGCGAGAGTGTGGTAGAGATGCAGACACATGTCACCCACCTGTCTAGGAGGGCGGGGGGGCTTGGGTGATGTGGGTGGAGGGGCCAGACCAGTGTGGGGGTGCGGGTGTTGGGGGGATACCCCAACAGTTGACACACCCTCTTGGTCACCCACCTCGCCCTCTCCTCCTCCTCCTCCTCCTCCTCCTCTTCGCTCCTCTCCTCATCACTGCCTCGCGCTGACATGTCCACTCAAGGAAAGAGATTTTATTATTAATATCATTACATTTCTTTATATAATTTAATTAAAAATGGGATTCTTATTCGTAGAGACATTTCTAAGGCACTTTAGCTTACAAGCACCGTACTTACACATTCCTGGTGTAGTTTTGTTTATTTATTATGCACCCTCTACCTATCCTGTGGTGGTAGTGGACTCCATACCCACAGGAGGCCAAGTCCTCTTACTGAATGCCCTGCAGTTTTTACACAATCGACCTTGGTGTAAAAAATGCTGTGGTTTAGGGAAAGTAAACCCCCCCCCTTTAATATCAACATGTCCTATGGGGGGGGGGGGAATTACCCTCGTGGACAACACTTGAAAACCACTACATAATTAGTGCTATTATCTACTGCCTATCCATTGTTTAGTTAGGTTAGATTAGGTGAAGTTAGGTTAAATTTGATTAAAACAGTATTAGTTTCAATCATGTTAAATATGAAATTCAAGAACTATTTGACTATTTCTTAGAATTTCACATTAAAGAAACCCAAGACCTCAGGGCATAGCAAAAAAACGAATTTACCAGCCTTTATATACTTTTAAAACATCGTTTTATAATACAATTCAGTTATAACTTGAGAATATTCTCTTTATAGCACAAAGGTTCACTTGCTAGTTTACCAGTAAACTATAACTGAAACCGTAATATCCTTTCAGACCATCACATATCTAGATAACTATTCAGATGGTGTGAGAGGGAAGTTGGTGTTTCAATCTATCACTTACCCGAGAACACGTTGTTTAACGTAGTCTAAAAAAAAAAGTTAATAAGTACCAGCTCCGGTAGGTATGGTGTGTAGGTTAGTTTTTGACGTTAATAGTTAGGCTAAGTCACTGTTTCATTACACATAGAAATCACAATAGCGTGATGCATCAAATGAACAAATCCACAAGGGGGTCGATTAAGTTCAGTCTATTAAGGCAGCGTCTGGGATGCTCTCGGACGCAGGTTCGAATCCTCGTCACGGCCCTTAGCGGATTTGTTCATAAGTCACTGTATTACCTTACGGAGGGGAAATCTAGAGAAGACTATACAGCCAACTTCTTTAAGGCAGATCCTTTGGCTAACTCGTCGGTTCTATCTTGTATTCGGATGCTAACATGAGATGGAATTCATATGAAATAACCTCATTAATAATTAATAATTGTGTTTGTACCTTTGTCTAGCTGCAGACACGAGCATGTTACAATTGTGTCTTAAAGAGCTGAGCACATTTAAGGAGGATAAATAATCACTTACAAGTAATGTACCAAGTTTAGAGGAAAACATTAACCAACAGAATTACACCATTAATAACCACATCATTTATGTATAATTTTAGTTCTACAGTGGGGATTATGAGGTTTAATTGACCGCCTGTTTATAAATTCATGGTTATACCCATGTATGTGCAGGTTATACCCATGTATGTGCAGGTTATACCCATGTATGTGCAGGTTATACCCACGTATGTGCAGGTTATACCCATGTATGTGCAGACTATTGAAGCTAGACACTTGGTCTTGCCCCCCGGCCCCCCAAGGGGACAGATCAAGACAGGAGAGTAACATTAAATGCCAGAAACGCTGTAAGTAATTATGACTTTCAATAATATACAGCTACCATACCTACTCGCACAATATTCCTTTATTTCATAAATAAATTGTTATTATTATAATAAATGATCAAATGGTTGGATCAGAACCTGCAGATATATGTCAGACAACTGATACTGCTGTTGACCAGACCACACACTAGAAGGTGAAGGGACGACGACGTTTCGGTCCGTCCTGGATCATTCTCAAGTCGATTGTGTCGACTTGAGAATGGTCCAGGACGGACCGAAACGTCGTCGTCCCTTCACCTTCTAGTGTGTGGTCTGGTCAACATACTTTAGCCACGTTATTGTGACTCATCGCCTGCAACTGTTACTGCTGTTAAAATTAGCATAATTATCTATATAACCAGTCGAGTCAGTATAAAGTCAAGGTTAATCAGTTACCTTTTAGTTTTTCGATGATTACTTTCCAGGTTGCTCTTCTGTTTCCAGAGCCATGTAGACCTTAGGTAGAGGAAATATCATCGATATTATTGTATATTGTCGAGAAGCTGAGGTGACCAACTGCCCGTTACTGGGCTCCACCACACAATGATGCGTTGCTATGGACGCCGTTGCCAGGCAAACTTGCTACCGTGCCTGGTGACCATAATTCATTTTATAATGTTCGAAAGTAATCGTTGAATATTAATTAAATCGCCAAGGAGGTATTTTTCAACCTTTTTTTCCATATTGTAATCTATTAATATTGCCTATTACGTTTGTGAATAAGTATAGATTAAAAACGGTTGAGGATAAATTAGTATTACTAGTTACTGTATGAGGGTCGTTTTATTTATTAATATATCTATACTATATACTTTTGAGGGCGAGACGGATATGTGAGGTTCACCCCCATTATCCAATCATTCCTCCTTTTAAATAATATATTGAATGGCTTAATTAGTGCGCTATAGCCTGTGCTTGTTTAAATTATGGCTAAAGGTGTTACCGCGGCCTCGACAAGGCTCTTCCCAAATTGTTTTTTCAATGCAGGCGATGAGTCACAATAACGTGGCTAAAGTATGTTGACCAGACCACACACTAGAAGGTGAAGGGACGACGACGTTTCGGTCCGTCCTGGACCATTCACAATCGACTTGAGAATGGTCCAGGACGGACCGAAACGTCGTCGTCCCTTCACCTTCTAGTGTGTGGTCTGGTCAACATGTTTTTTTAATGTCTTCTTGGCTTGTTCACCGCTGCGTGGTGATTGGGTAATTAAACAATTCTCCCTACGCCGATCTGCAGGAGTTAAAGTGTTTCTAGACTTTTGTGGACACTGCATGATGTGAAATAAATATAAATATTATCGTTCTCATCTTTCGTGGGTACTATAACAGTGAGAATTACCATTATTTTCTTGAAAATCGAGAAATAATTTCTTGCAAAGATTTATGATCCATGATGTTCCGCCAAACTTATTAAATATACATTTTTTTTTGCAGTTATGATTTCCTGAGGGCTACATTCAACGCCATCTTGTCTGATACACATTTTGTGTGATTTGTTAATAAAGTAATTTCTTCAGAGGGGGTCGGGGTGTCTGTTTGGGTAGTTCTTTTGATTGTTCATATCATCCATCATGTGTTCTGTCTCCTATTCCTCTGCAGTCTGTGACGTTAGCTCATAACATAATATACTGCCGTTTGTGAGATATTCTTTTTCTGGCTGTCTGTTCAACTGACTGGCAGTCTGTTAATCTATCTGGCAGTCTGTTAATCTATCTGGCAGTGTGTTCAACTGTCTGGCAGTCTGTTAATCTATCTGGCAGTGTGTTCAACTGTCTGGCAGTCTGTTCAACTGTCTGGTAGTCTGTTCAACTGTCTGGCAGTCTATTCAACTGACTGGCAGTCTGTTAATCTATCTGGCAGTCTGTTAATCTATCTGGCAGTCTGTTAACTGTCTGGCACTGTTCAACTGTCTGGCACTGTTCAACTGTCTGGCAGTCTGTTCAACTGTCTGGCAGTCAATCCATCCTCTGTTCACCTGTGTTATTCTGATGACTGTCATAGTACGGTTGGCTTCGTTCTTCACTCACAATCGGGGTGACAACTTCAAGGGGTCACAGTATATGCAGGTATTCATTTAGTGGGTTCAGTGCTGAGCATTTAGTGGCAGTTCCAGTGCTGAGGGCGGCAATTGTGCACTACCTCTTTGACCCCAGCCATAACTACACATTTGGCTTAACCTTTACACTTATGATAGAACTAAGTAATTATCAAAAGAAGGCACCAAGCCAGGGAGATTATGTAGCAATGATACCGGTCGGCCGAGCGGACAGCACACTGGACTTGTGATCCTGTGGTCCTGGGTTCGATCCCAGGTGCCGGCGAGAAACAATGGGCAAAGTTTCTTTCACCCTATACCCCTGTTACCTAGCAGTAAAATAGGTACCTGGGTGTTAGTCAGCTGTCACGGGCTGCTTCCTGGAGGTGGAGGCCTGGTCGAGGACCGGGCCGCGCGGACACTAAAGCCCCGAAATCATCTCAAGATAACCTCTCAAGATAAGATGATACAAGCAAATGGTCAATTAAAAACTTTCTAACTCCTGGGCAGATTTACAATATATATATGAAAGAAAATTAATATTATGCAAGAGGAAATACTGAAGCTATATAATAGGATCAAATATGCTATTTTGAATGCCTCAGACATAAGCAACATTTTCTCAGATATATATCATATTCTTGTGATATTGTAAATATTATTTGTTGACCAAACCACACACTAGAAAGTGAAGAGACGACAATGTTTTGGTCCATCCTGGACCATTATCACAATCTACTTGAGAATGGTCCAGGATGGACTGAAACGTCGTCGTCCCTTCTCTTTCTAGTGTGTGGTTTGGTCAACATTTTTCAGCCACGTTATTATGACTCCTCATCTGCACGTAAATACCATTTGTTTTGCATGGGTAAATACCCATGCAAAACAAACATCTTGGTAGTTGGGATAGTGCCTCAGTTTCAACTCTCGGGTGGAAATAGGGAAGAAAACAAGGTGAAGCCAGTTCTAAATAATTTTACAATTAATATTCAGAGGTGTGAATCATATTGAAACATTTTTAGTCATACTGCTGCACATCTCGAATCTATATATAAGATAGGGGGCAAGGTAAGATTAGGTGATTATCAGGTGAAAGTACTAAGCCATTATGACTATTAGCACTTGGAAAGGATAAGGATTTAGGACCGGAATGGTGTCCAGCCACTTGGACAGTCAGAGATTGAACATCAACCCGCAAGAAGTGAAACTGTTTTTCTATCATCCAGACCAAAACACATGGTGGTCAATCATGAATATTTACACTTTTGAATTGTACTATGTGGTTATACAATATTTTGATTCAGTGAAACTATTCTGTGGCACTTAGCAATTGAATACACCAGACATACTGGTAACATTTACTCCTTGTTAAAGAAAACATTTAAAAAAACATGCATAAAAATTTAGATAAAACTGAAAAAATATTTTTATTTCAGATCTATAAAATACAAATTTTTTCTTTGAAATCCTATACGTCCTTTTGGTAACACTTCTTTAAACAACATCTATTTAACATAGACATGTACAAAGAAATGTAAGTTTAGCAGTCTCACATAAATCTCCTTTAACCAGCAAAGTTAATTAATAACTTATTAGTGAAATACTATTTATTGCTAAATTATTTATACAAAATTCTATATACAATGAAATCATATAAACACAAATACATTATACACAGTTTTACCCAAGATAATCTTTGCACAATAAAAATGTATTCTATCGATTTGCTACAGATATTTTACAGAATGCAGTACAGTACTATAGATATACAGTACATGATTTGATTTGTAATCTCTTGACAATTTAAAACATTATAACTGCTGCAAATAACAACTTCTAACAGCCTGGTTGACCAGACCACCAACCAGCAGGCCTGGTTAAGAGACTGGGGCCACAGGGACACTGATCCCCACAACCAACACAAGGTAAAGACGACAACAGAAATACCAGATGAAAAGGACTTTATTCTATCCAGTTCTTGTCATTGCAATAACAACTTTGCCAATTTTATGATCAGTTACATTCTGTAGAAAGGCTAGTAAAACATTCTGACACACTCATTTACCCGGCTTTTAATTTCTCCAATTTGTTTCCATTACTCAAACCTTCCTATATTCACACTTTATACAGTTTGGTATCCATTCTCTTTTTCAAATTTTGTTTTCTTTTAACAGTGACCTTTTTTGAGGAAGTGACTTTGTGGAGTCCTACCTCCTTGCAAACATGTATTGGGCTTCAATAAGTAAGTCATTATCAAAAGAAGGCACCAAACCGGGAAGGCTATGTATTGGGCTTCAATAAGGACCTGTATCTACTAATTTTGGCTGTTAGAGAGGTGAATCAGTCATCATTTGGCTTTAGGAAGTAATAAGAATGATTAGGGGAATAGCTTAGACATGTATATGCCTCAAGCGTGAATTTTTAGTTTTAAGTCTAAAGGGGACAAATAAAAACCACATGGAGACTGAATCAATATAAACACAAGTTGTTCTTGCTATTATTCCATCCAAAGACACATTCATTTTGTAAATCTTCAGCAGAAGTGTTTCTATGGCTGAGGAAAACTGCAACTTTAATGCCCAAATGAGTACTCGTCTACACATGCTTTACTTATCACATCCATTATACTGAACATAATTACCTCTTGTAAGTTCTTTATGCCCAATTTTAACCAGATGCAGATTTACACATTCAGTTCCCACATTTTTCTTAAATGCTCTTGGAATTTTAAAAGGGAAAATTAATAAACCATCAAAAGAAAGTGTTAAGCCCAGATGGCTATATGGCACAGCCTGTGTTACAGAATATTCAAGAGTTCTCATATCATTCAAGATACCAATACAAGAGAAGTAATAAGATGAAGGAACGCCATAATGGAAATCCAAAAAGAATGAGGCACCGAGTGAACAGCACCTGCCTGTCAGATAACATGAATATTACTTCATCTTGTACTACTCAAGTTACTCTTTACTGTAACTTCTCCCAAGCCACCATGTTTACCCAAGCCACCATATTTACCCGGTAATAAAGTATGGCAAGCAGCTATAAATAGACAGAAAACAAGTAGCCTCTCTACTCTGTCCAAACACAGTTTACAGTCTGATTTACCTATTTCTCAAACACATACTTTTGGTTGTAATCTACAGGTTTAGTTTTTTCTTGAATATTTTTTAAAACAATATTACTCCAAATTGATTACAATTATCAGAATTGTATCATTAAGTATCCCAAAAGCTCAGATGAAAAATATATACCTGAAGGCATATTTTAATCAAAATACAATTTTCTTACAGAAGAAAGAAATGGGCTATGCCTACTTACCCCTTCTTGCTGTGACATTCGAATACATTTACCAAATTCATAACAATCGGTTTATTGTTTTGATGCAACGAGTTACACGCTGCCAAGTAAGACCTTTTGTTTGGAGCTGCGAGTTGAACTTGGGTACAGAGGCACTTTCTAAATGGCTTAACAATTTTGTGTTTCTATTATAAATCAGCTGCTGGCAAGCAGTGCTTGGGAGTGATACTGTTTGGGAATCGTCCTCTAAACATAAATGTGAAATTAATTCCATGCTGCGCCGCTGTCATTCCTCAATGAAATGTACTTTAAACAGGACTCATGACATTCAAGTTTTCCTGAAAACAGCTTTCCCCCTTTTCCAATAATCACTGCTAAATGGGTGTAAGAAATGCTGGAAAACTTGAAGTTAAACAATTTGTTGCATCAAGCAGAATTACTGTACAGCTATACAGTTAGAAACTCATCTCAAAATCCATGCTTGTGGTTTATCATTGTCCTTAACTAATCAGTGGGGGGTTTGCTTTTTTGTTGGCCGAGTCCACACAAAACATGAAGAGCATCTGGAGATGGGTCTCGGCCTCTGAAGCTGCGGAACACTTCACTTGGATGACAGCCTCCTCCCAAGGATAGGAATGTTGAACGGAACCTAAAAGCACACGATAAATGTAGAATTTATACACTATACTGAAATTCGATTAATATGGATGAAAAAGATAGGAAATTTTGGAACTTGCATATATACAATTATACATCAGTAAGAAGGTGGATTGTGGTCAGGACACAGTAATTAGTAGTTACTGACCACAATAAAGCATTTAACACTTTCAGCCGCCCGGCGAACGAGGGAAAAAAAAACGTAAGTGCTCCCGGCGGTTTTGTCGCTTAAGCGGCCAAACAAAAATGTGTATACTCTTTTTACTCTTCTGACGTTAGTTCTCGAGCTACGTATTTCATTTTGGTACCAATGTGTTCGCAATAAAATTCTTTAGAAGAACATCAGTAAAAAAGGTCACTAAAAGTATACGGAGACCAGCACCAAATAAAGAACTACGTAGATGACTCGCAGTGAGCGCAAAACGGCAACAAAATGTTTCTACTCTTGGGATTGTTGTCAACTCCACACTTGTCCTACAGCGTTAATTTTGGTATCAATGGATTCGCAATGAAATTCCCAACACAGAGATATGAATATAAACGTAGAATCATAGTCGCGGCCCACCCGCAAGAGTGTGGGAAGTGGTGGAACTGTTACCCGGTATCGGTGACGCAACGACACAAGCGCGATACGGTGCTTCGAAAGTATATACTTATTTGACTGTCCTGACATTATTTTTGTATGTACGTCATTCGTTTTTGTGTCAATGTGTTCCCAATAGAATGTTCTATAAGCACGTAGGTAAAAAGATCAACAAAGCGTAAGTTAGAATAGCGCCAAATATAAAACAACGCTGGAACATATCAGTGAGCGTCAAACACACACGAAATGTTTATACTATTGTTATGTTTTTCAAGTTTATACTTGTTGCACACAGTTATTTTTGGTTGTACATGGATCGGAATAAAATTCCCTAAACAGACATATGCATATAATAAATGATAAGGTGTAAACATGCCCAGTATAAACGGCTAAAGTCACCCCACCTGCAACCCGTTTGGGACACTCTTGCAGACACGCAACACCCCGAAAAAAATCTATGAAGTTTCGAGTCTACTTACGGCAGTTTATGGGATACAGTGTTCATTCTGGTATCAAAATACTCCCAATAAGTTATACTACAAGAAATTGGACAAAATAGGTGTACTTACCAAGAAAAAACTGGTTGTGGAAGAGTAAGTTGAGCAAATTTTCTTCACTCCACCTTCTTCAGGACAACATTCCTGAAGTTGCTCAACAGATGTTTTGTAGGTGGAGTGAAGCTGTTGCGGGTGGTTACTTCTTCACCACCCAATACACTCTTTTCCGGTGGTAACTGGTGTAGCAGGGAATAACACAGAGTGCAACGTTACAGGTCTTGCATCCAATGTTGGTGTCCTTCCTTTTACCGGACCGTGCACAGACATGACACTTGAGACGTTTTGGCAGTTTGTAAAGTTCATGTTTCAGTTTGTAGTTCAGGCGATGTTCAGAATCAACAATAGGGCCACGTCTTCTCGGTGTTGGTTGAGCATTTGAGTCAGTCATCTGACAAAACCGACTCGTCAAATGGCAGTGTGCCAGACATCTCGGGTTCTGAGTCCGTTCCTGCGTCAGCTTGAGGTGTTGAAGTAAATAAAGGCCGCCTCACACCAGATGGTCCAGGAGTTTGCACGGCGTCAGCATAGGCAGGACCTGTGTCATCATTTATGTCTGGAGCGTGCTGCAAGTGATGAGATACTGTTGCTATTTCAGGCCAATCTTCCGTGTCCCAGTGCAATAGGGCCCAAATTGCCTATTTATCTATATCCCAAATTGACCACTCACTTGTCTTTCCACAGTAGAATGAAGGTGTTATCTTTGCGGCGGTATATGGTGGTATCCAGTGGAAATTTAGCCTTGGCTATAGTTTGCAATTCCTTTGGGGCGCTGCATAGCAGTCTAATTGTGCCACATGTGTACACCCCAAGTTAGTTTTCTAGGTGGTTTACATGCACCACGTGTGCGCCTAGATGGAGGAGGAGGAGGGAGTAGCGGTGCCTCATCCTCCTCTGTGAGGTGCTCGGTCTCCTCATCACTCGTTGATGTATCATTCGCTCTTTGGACGCCACTATAATCGTTGTAGTCATCCAAATCATCTTCAAGTCCTTCAACATCACCTGCATCATACTCAGCTTCTGATAAAGCTGCCACAACTTCAGGAATTTTCATGGGTGTGAGTTTCATTCCCTTGAACTTTTGATAAATCATAGTTATTCTGTCCTCTTTCGAGGACTTGGACACTTCCTTGGGCGTAGAACGGCTTGGGCCTTGACCTGGATACATTGTTGATGAATGTATTGGGTATAAAACACACGGAAACGGGTATAAATGCAGAAAACCATTCGAGTTTGGCGCGCGAGGGAAACGTGATCGACTCACGAAACATGACGAGAAAACATTGGGCCTGTCACGTGACCGGGTAGGCCTACGCGCCATGCGCCCTAGCAGTGAGAAAGAGAACTTCATGGCGCTCAGTTTGAAACAAACCAGAAGTAAATCGGATAAAAATTGAATTTTATACAAATATTTTTACGAAGACATAAATTTGTGTCATGTGTGCATGAGCGGGTAGACGAAACATGACGCACTTTTAAGACAGTGGCATGCGAAAGTGTTAAGTAACGACATCATCCAATAATAAGAGGTTTCCCAGTGTCAGGATAAACTTACTAACCACCCATTTAAAGAAACTCACCAAACATATTTATTTAACCTGCAAAGAAGATGGAAAAATTTTAAGAGTTCAAAATACAGTAATGTTATACCAAGTAATGTTATACCATATGTACAAGATTCTTCATACTCACTTGTGATCAGCAAGCATTGGAGTTATTAAATGGTAATATATTCCAAGATAACTGTGTGGAAAACCGAGTAGGTAGCACTATTCTCAGACAGACAATATGTTCAATACCTATCAGAAGGTGTATCATCTAACCATACTTGAAGTGGGGTGATTTAATAAAAGTTCCCGAGAGATGGAACCATTGGATTGCATTAGATATGTACAGTACATACTGCAAAGAAAATTATTGAATAACATATAAATGAATAGGCCACAGAATGCAGCTTGTGGAACACCATAGTTAATAGGGAAAAATGAATGACAATGGAAGGTAGAAATAATTATACAGAAAGTAGGTGGAAAGTCAAATGATGGCAGCATGGAGAGCAAAGATTTGTGCCATACGAAGCATGCACTGCAGATGCACTAAGCATTCTCTGCATACTTCCACTTACTGAGCACCCACTGAAGACAAATATGAAGTATTCTCTGCATACTTCCACTTACCAAGCACTCACTGAAGACAAATATGAAGCAACCTCCGCATGCTTCCAATTACCGAGCACTCACTGAAGACAAATATGAAGCAACCTCCGCATGCTTCAAATTACCAAGCACTCACTGAAGACAAATATGAAGCATCTTCTGCATACTTTCATTTACCAAGCACCCACTGAAGATAAATACGAGGCATTCTCTGCACACTTCCACTTACCGAGCACCAACTTCAGAGACATCTTCTGCTGTCTCTCTGAAAGCCTGGAAGGCATCAGCTGCTATCATGCGTGACCAGAGGTGAGAATAATATGCAGCAGCCCAAATGTCGGACATGATCGTTGTGTTGGTGCAAAGGTGTGCATCATATTTGTCCAATACAAACGGTCGGTACGTTTTCCATAAGTCCCGGGTAATGTCCAGCCAGTAATCCTCACTGCAACAAATATCTAAGTAATACACAACAATATTTAAGTAAAATTACATAATAGTGAATGATACAATAATGATAAAGCTTTAGTTTCTACATACAAATTCTCATAATCCATGACTTGCACACGAGTACAAGTATGCAGTGAATGTATTAATAAATGAATATACATTCCCATTTGTAGGTGAACTAGGCAGTCACATACGGTGCCAAATTTGAGAGAAAATACAAATAATGCTTAAAATTTGTTTGTAATAATACACTATACAATAATATTTTTTTACGGATTTGTACATTTCACTGTCATTAGTGGGTAAAACCTGTTAGATGCCAAGGAAATTAGTTTCCAGTCATGACAAGAAGCAAAATTTGCCTCCTATATGACACCTAAAATCCATCATAACCATTTAGCCCTAAACCTAACCTGAAGACTGGCACAAAAATTGTAATCATCACATGACATGGCCCCTGACTGCTTGCAAATGCATCCCGTAACATAGCCTGGCATACAAGAGCTAAATAATCTTACCTTGTGTAAAGCTGCATGTCAAGATGGGCAAGATACAGCTCAGAGCAGAGACTGTAACCGGCCATGTGGTTCTGGCTGGCAATAAGGTTTTCAATAGTCGTTCTGCTTAGTGGAAGACCAGAGTCATAATGCCGACTGATTCGTTGCAGAATACTAGGTTCATTCAGCCTTTTCAGAAAATAAATATCCATATGTTACATTTAGGATATACACAAGAATTTTATGGTCAACACACACACAATAGCAAGACTTTACCTTTCTGCTTCGATAACATGTATACTACTATTACATCAAAATAATCAGGCTACTGACTATATAATACAAGTTAATAACTGCATTGTTAAAATTAATATTAGAAATGATATTTACAGTATTTCTGGTTCCCTGCATTTCCCCACTATCAATATATATTTTTTTATTTATATATATATATATACAAGAATTCTTACATTCTTGTAAAGCCACTAGCCCGCATGGCATTTCGTGCAAGTCCTCAATCCTAATTTTCCCTGGAATACAATTTGCCAAATCGTTTAACAACTAGGTACCCATTCAGCTGTCCACTTTGTGAACAATAGTTACAGTTAAGGATTGGCACCCAGTCAATCCTCCCCGACCAAGACACGAACCCAAGCCAAAGTGCTCGCGAAGCACCGGGCGAGTGCTTTACCACTGCACCACGAGGACTGATATTCCTTTCAGTTACTGATTTTATGTATATTTAAGCAGGAATATGTAAAAATACTACTGTATTCACTGTCATTTTGCTGCTTATTAGATCTTTCAGGGCAGATGGTGAAACAAGAATAGCTACACACATAATAAGAGTACAGTAATATGAAATGAAGATGCTGCAGCAGACTGCTTTATAAAAACATTATGCAATACATACATCCATTAGAGAAAATATTGAGGCCACGCAACAGGATCGAACCCACAACCCTAGATTCTCCAGGTACACACACACACTACCAACTGAACCATGACAAAGCTCAAAAGTACCTGGATGAGATTTTTTGTTTAGCTCATCATGGTCCAGTTAGTAGTGCATTTGCCTGAGGATTTCAGGGTCACAGGCTTAAACGTATCGTACAGCCTCAATGTTTCCTCATAGACACATCACGTTCTCATGACTTGTCATGTACAACTGCTAGCCATGTACTAACCAGTTCTGCATAAAATGCGAGCACACTTCCACAGCATCCCATTCAATATTTGTTAACCCAGAGGCTTCACTGTAAGGAACTGTTGTCAGAAGATGCTGAAGTGCAGTACCAAACTGAAAAGTTAATATGTATTCATGATACATGTATCATCTTTGTCAAAAATCACAGCCAGCCTTCAATCTTGGACAAAATTGGTACAAATTTAATTAATGATGAAGGCTCTATGATAATCTTGTCATTTCTAACATATACATCATGCATTGAGGAAGCTATTTCTTTTCTTGTAGACAACACTTTGAACAACATACCATATCATTCTTGTTACAATTAGGCATGAGCCATCTGTTTCCCTTGTTCTGTAATATAATCTCTGATTATCTTGTTTCATTATCAATGTCATCTAGGATGTATCTTATCAAATGTTACAGAATACAAACATAAGTACTAAAAGCTACTCTCTGCTCTCCCGTTTAAAGTTATTCCAGAATTAACTGGAGTCACTGAAGAAGTCAGGCGCCTTATGCACGGATAATCAGTGGAGCTGGTTGATTAGCATGCAGAACACGTAGGCAAATAAATAAATGCACATTTAATACAGGAGTATTGAGGAAGTAAAATTCAGTGACTTGGTGAGTCACAGATAATGAAAACAAATGGTTGTAACTTACTTTCTGAAAGAGAAGGCTAACATCAGAGAAACTAAGTAAAGACTGCTGCTCTTCTGAGAATGGAGGAGTAAAATTGAACACCAAACAAGCTATAGGCGAAGTTCCTGCAATATCTGATCGGCTCCGGCAGCTTAGACTCCAAGCAGAATCCAGTTGAGTATGGAGTTTTTCACCAGGTCTATAAAGAGTAGATGAAACTGTTGTTTTTTAATAAGATTAAATTAATTCCACTACATTACTCTGCTTAACTAAACTATAACAAAATTCAATTTGACTATGACAATTGTTTTCATTAATTCATTACTATTAGTCAGCTTTTCTATTTTATAGGGTGGAGAGGACTTGGTCAAGAAAGAAAAAAGGTGGATAATATAGATATATTGAAAAGTTATAGATACTATATTAAAAAGAATAGTAGTACCCATCCATTTACTATATCATTAACATAACACAGCATCACAGATACCCGTGGGCCAAATTATCGACCAGCATCACTAATATGCATTCCATGCAAAATATCAGAACAAATTATAAGGAAGAGAATAATGAAACAGCTGGAAGAGGACAAACTTTGAAATGGATAAGTAACATTGTTTCAAATGGAAAAAGTCATTCCCAACAAACCAAAGAGAATATGACTGGGGGTCACCAAGATATAACAGAAGACTGAAGGATGGGTAACTGCTTTTTTCTAGGCCACTGAAAAGCTTTTGATATTGTTCCACAAAAAAGGCTAGGGTATAAGAAGGAAAGCCAAGTTTGGATAACCTAACTGGAAATACACTGAACTAGGTAAAGAAAAGTCTAATGAACAGGAAATACAATGACACAGCCAAATGTGTCATAAGAAAAATGTGTCATGCTTGAAGGTTGTGGTACTGAGTGTCCCCTCAAGGCTTGGTGCTAGAAAAATTGACTCGAGTCGATTGAGGACCACAATCGACTTGAGAATGGTCCAGGACGAACCGAAACGTCGTTGTCCCTTCACCTTCTAGTGTGTGGTCTGGTCAACATATTTCAGCCACGTTATTGTGACTCCTTGTCTGCCTAGGAAAATTGCTGTTCTTAATCAATATGGATGACCTAGCTGAGGAAGTGAGCTCACACATACAATATATGTGGTTACTGATGAAGTAAAGCTAACAAGGAAAGTATAAAACTGAGATACTGAAGAGTGCTGCAGGAAGACCTTGACAAACTCCAAGAGTGGACAGATAAATGACAGAGTTTGTTCAGAGTTCAACTCCAACAAAAGTAATGAAAATAGGAAACAATAATAGCAGACCAGTAGGAATTTGCACCGTAAGGAAAAGGACCCTACAAAAACACATAAGGATAATATCATGACTATATCTCCAGAACCTTTGGACAGAATAAAAGTGAAATTCAAGATCATTCTTTTATTTTTAAAAGAGTAATAATGCAAATTCCAAGATCATGTTTGGCCTACCTCTGGAAGGGATCCAAATAAAATGATGAGATGTAGTCTCCTGTATGGTCCAAGATATTGAAAAACCGAACATCTGGGTGCCACGTGGAAATTTGGTCACTTGATATCTCTTCGAAGGAAATCCCAAAAAGTTCTGAGCAGATTTCAAGAAGGCCGACAAAAACATGGTCAAAGGGGAAATACTCTTGTAGATTAATGTCATCACAACTGGAATTAAAAAAATAATACAAATCTTAGTACAGTAATTAGTATTAATCCTGAATACCATATTATCTTGTTTACATGGTACCATATACATGTACATACTAACATACTTTATACTGTACTGAATGTATTATGTATGTAATATGAACATACAGGCCCACAACTAAAGACAAGTACAATATGTATATAATAAGTATTTAAAGGCCCACAACTAAAGACAGGAATACATTTATAATTTTAACTTGGCACATAATGTCCTCTTAGTTCAATACTTTACTGCACTGTACACATAAATGTGAGTTAAGTTCCCAAATCACCAAAAATTGCCATAAACTATACTTCCAATGATATGGACTACATTGTACTAATCCCTATTCAGCACATCTGGAATACTGTATCACAGCCTCTGACTTTTCCAAATTTTGCTGAATTTTTTTTAACAATCGCAGCATTGCCTTTTACATTGAGGCCAATCGGATGCTCCCTGAGCCAGAGCCATTATGGTCTACCAAAGATTCATCAATTTACTAAAATTTCCAAAACAATTTATTCACATATGATATACAAGTGAAAGTTACTAAAGAAAGAACAATCACTAAGGCTCAAGAGAACTTACTTGTATAAATAATGCATCTGTTTTCTTTTCCAATAGTCAACATCCCAGGCCTCCAGCTGAAGATCAAAGCCTTGGCTCTCGGCAAATGCTTGCAGTGAAGCAATTTCCTTTTTCTGAGCCTTCTTTGCTGAAAGATAAAGGTTTACACTATTTTCTTGCACAAATGTCAGGGACAAGTAACTTTGGAGTTGTTAAAAACAGCCTCTTACAAAATAATTAAGATTACCACTAAACGTATCCTTAAACCTCTTCCAATCTACATTAGCCTGAACTGATCCAGACACAGGTTAGTTATGTCACTATTTTCATGAATGATGTTGAATGAGCAAAAGAATAAAGCTTTAATAATATAACTATAAAGTCCTCATGGAAAAATTGTAATGCGAATACCTTTAGCTAGCAGGCTTGTGATCATGGAGGTAACATTCTCCACACTTCCAGCCATTTTTGTTTCCATAGACATTTGGGCAAAGTTTTCATAGCCAAGAATACGTGCTTGTTCTCTCCTGTTAAAATATAGAAAAACGAGACTAGACAAGAGTGGGTTGACAAAAGCAATGTAGAGTGGAAATTTGGCATATTCAGTAATATGATCCAATAGAAAGTTGATGAAATGATGAAGCTGTAGTATGGAGAACTGGTGTGAAGGTGTGAAATAAAAGTGAAGGATGAAGAAATCTAACAGTGTCAGATATCAAGGACATCAATGTAAGGCTGTATTACATGGGGGTAACTGAGCATATCCAATGAGAATTAAAAGCACTAGCATGAAATAAGCATCAACAAAGGTACTGATACCCGAACTCAAAAGGAGGCTCTTTACTGCCAACCCCAACTTTGCACATACAGGAAACGTATATGGAACACTGCAACAAATAGTACAAGGTCTCACCTGAGAGATCTAATTTCCTCAATATGAGTACTATTGCTAACATCTTGGCTAATATGGTTTGAAGCTCTCATGTTATAGGCCCGATAAGTGTTGCGACGCAATTCAGTCGAAGGGCAGTGCTCTAAAAAGCTATCATAAACATGTGGCTGAAAAGTGACGGCCCATGGACCTTCTTTAAATCGAGACCTGAAAATAAATATAAATTAAACATTAACAGAAATGGGCATTTTTATTCAGCATAAATTATTAAACAAAAGAATTGCCAAAAGTGCAAATGATAGTACTGTATCTAGGAAAACTGAAACACTTAAAATTTATTTCTAATTAAAGTGGTTTGAGAAATAATACATTCAGCAATTTCAGATGATTACTGAAACAATACCATCAGCAATCTCGGATGATAAATGAAATAATTCCATCGGCACGCTTGATAATTATTGAAATGATACCATCACCAATCTTGAATTATTCCTGAATTTATATCACCAGCAATCTCTGATGATTCCGGAGAGATGATTGGGTTTGGTTTTGGCATGCCTAATTTCTAAGACAGATATAACCCATTTTAGATACACTCTAAAATAAACAAACTTGCAATGGGTTACATTCAATGAATGTCGGCAATCACAGAAGTGTCAATTATTTAACGGAGGATCTAAGTAACCTCCTGTAAGGATAAACTAAATTATTATTACATAAAGCACAACAATATTTTGAGGCACGTTTGTGTTCTATGGGCCACCATACAATGATGATTAGATGAAGTAAAAAAACTAAATGTGTAACTCAAGACAAATGCGATAAAATATTTTTAACCCTTCAAAAAGAAAGCCAAATAAGCCACATTACCAAAAACTGAACGTCAAGTATAATGAAATGTCACTTTCTGGACGTCACCTCAGTAGTTTCCATCAGTTATGTCACTGCCACGAGGGAGACCTACTCACTCACTCATTCAATATCACACACACACACACATGCTCTCACTTACACACTAACTCTCTCTCTCACACACACAACAAAAAAATTGCATGAAAAACAACTAAATCCAAACACATGAATAAATTCAAAACAAAATAAAAAAAAATTAATTAAATAAGTTAAAAAATAAAGGAACTGAAGGCAGATTGAAAACTTCATGAGAATGAAGTGAACTGAAGGAAGCAAAGATAATCTATGAAGGTATAAAGCTATATCATAAGAACTGAATTAATGTGAATATAGAGCAGTAAACAGGGAAAATTGTATGTCTAAACTATGCAGTGCAAAACTTAGATCTATACTGACAAAAGAGACAGAAAAAGAGAGGAAAAAAAAACATGAATATTAGATAGAACATTATTTACTTACTGATCCACTGCATATTTTTCAACAGTGTATCTGGAAAATCTTTCACGATACTTGAATTTTGTATTTTATGGAAAATTACTGGAAGATTCCTGAAAAACAAAAATTAATGCTGTATCATACTTTTTGACAACATATAATTAATTCATGAGCATAATAAAGAACAATTTACTTCTTGGGATAATTACAAGACTTTCCTTTTCACAAAACACCACACTGTGTATCTACCATCCATAATACTGTACTGCCATGGTAAGGTATTCATACACAATGAATACCACAAAACAGTAACTTGACCCCAAGCTGACATGGGGTTTATCTTTAATCCTGTATATGTAACAATGTCTTGCAAAGAAGCCATTGGGCTTCTTTGCAACACACCACAGGAGCTAAATAGGTGCTTTTATTAGCTCTTCAACAGTGATACCACTCTGGAACCCTAGCCATAACAAGAGTTGAAATGCAGCTAAAAACTAATTGATTAAATTCACATTTTTATTACCTATCTAGTAAGAAAAACGATCTTTACAGTTGTGCAGTAAGAAAAAAAAAAAAACAGCGTTGATAGTAATGAAACGCAATTTTCTGGGTAGAGTCCCCTGGAGGCTCCCTGGTTCCAGGGAGTTGACGAGGATCCCACAGAATAGTAATAGATAATAAGGTCCAAGTAACCTAAACTTGGAGTACATGTTGTAAAGGCAAATATGATATTATCATAATAAATACAACCAATCATCATCATCATCATCAATTTTGAAAATGGTGAGTTACAATAATGTAGCTGAAGATATGATGACCAAATCGCACATCACAAAATGGAGAAATTATGACGATTCGGTCCATCCTGGAGCATTATCAAGTCGTATGATAATCCAGGATGGTGATTATCATATCACACAACTTGATAATGCTCTAGGACAGACTGAAATGTTGTCGTTTCTCCATTTTTTTGTGGTTTAGTCATCATAATTTTGAAGGAGTGGGATTTTTAAATTTTATTTTAAGGTTCAGACTTGGTGGCAAGAAGCCAAAAAGGGCCCAGTAGAAGTTGCACGAGTTGGATGGCTTACATTAACCAAAAGAGTGAGGGGCCAGGATGACTGTGACCTCAGGTGACCTGGTCAGCCGTCTAGTGGTGGTCAAGTGTATCAGTCAGATATGATGCAACTATTATCTGCCTTATTTACTTTGGAGTGCCTAATGTCCTTCAAGCATTCTTTTGTTATATTGCATGTACAATCTATAATATGTTTTGCCTAGTTTTTTGGTTCATCTTTTCTGCCCTTGCTTCATTGAGTAAACCAGTCTTGTCCTGCCTCTCGGTATTCTATTGAAGGGGTATAATAAGCCTGGTGTGTTGAGCTAAAGCTTGGTAGTATCTGAATTAAGCTTGAGGAGCCACTGAAAGGTCTCTCCAAAAAATACATTTCTCTCTCTCTCTCTCTCTATTTTTTTCTTAAAATTTTTATCTTTTGTTCCTTTGTCTTATCTTCCAGTATATTAAAAATGCATTGTTTATATAATTTTGTTGTCACCATATGCACAAAGATGTCTTCTATTATTTGGGATCAGAAAAAAGCAAAGAATTTTGCAATAAAAAGAAAAAACTTAATATGCGAGTCTAGTATATACATTATCACCTAAACAAATACTTACAAGTACTTTTCTCCTGAATTCAGATTTTTCTACCTCTAACATTTTGAGCTTATTTGTAAAAATAGTATTCTTTTCTGGAGGAAGTTCAATCCCATTAAGTCGTGCTTCAAGAAGGAATTTACGGATAACTCGCTTCTGAGCAACACCTAGGCTGCTGTCTTTTGCATATATTTCCTGTAAATAAATAAACATGATTTTAAAAATGCTGTGCTAAAATTGCTCTCCCTCATGCCCTAGATGATTAATGCATGGTCAAACATGATATTGTGCACTCAGTACTTGGTTGTTATAAAGAAATCCACATATCTAAGAATTTGCACACTTCAAATCTACAAAGATTGATGGTTAATGGTAGTCGTGTATACAAATCACACTTTAGAAAGCAAAGAAAAAACACATCCTTTAAGAGAGAATGATATAGTTTTCTTAAATTTGTGCTATGCTTTATTGTTTCTTTCACAGAGTTGAATAAATCTTTTTAAGCCCTTGCATCTAAAAAGAAGGTAACATACCTTGCATGCTTCATAGATTGGTCGGCTCTGAAACTTGTGAACTCTGGCTTTCCGTGCTCGCTCATGAATCTTGAGGTAGGCATTTGTATTCATTTCATGATTTTTAACTGTGTATAATATTTTTACATTACTCCAAGCAGAGTTTAATGGAGACTCCAAATGGTCCAGTTCTCCCACAATACTATCAAATGTTTTTGGTTCTTTTGGGTCTGTAAAAAGAAAACCAAGTGTAATTAATAATAAAACTCCATTAGACATTATAGTCTACATTTATGATCAATAAAACTCATAGGTAATGCAACTAACAATTTCTGGACAGATCATTCGTGTCCAGAAGCAGATGGCTAATTCTGTTTCATATAAGAAAACTTTGACATACAAGTAAAAATGCTTTATTCTTGGATCTTTTAACATTAAATTAAATTTATTTTCTCAGTTGTCACTAATAATGCTGCATAAACTAAGACAGACATATTGTACAAGAAAAGTTAAATTTATTTAAGTGCTGCTGACATACAGTATTATAATCAGCAATTATTTATTAACAAAACTTCTACTAAATGAAAATAATAATAATTAAAAAGTTGCTATAGTTTTGCATTACACAGTATGTATATGATGTCAAGATATCTACACCATCAAAAGTAGTTAATGAGTTAGGCATATAATATCTTTAAAAAATGTGCAATAAACTGGCCAAGGATTTTTTTAAGACTACCTTGCCAGGAAAAATAAACAAAGTAAATAGAAAAGTAACTAAATTTGATAATATAGCGAAGGCAAGAAATATGAAGATAAACAGCACACGTACTACGAGCCTTCTCTTCCACAGCCCAAACTCTGGATTCATACTCTAATGCTAGCTTGCCAATCCCAGTCCAACATTTCTCAGGAGTTAACTGGTCAAACTGTGGCAAGCCATCAGTACGAAGCAAGGCATTATCTTCAGGGGTGTCTATTGGGCTCTCTGGCAACCTGCAAATTAATTAAAATACTAACTTAAAATTTAGCAAAATGACCAATGGAAAATCCTAGTTCAAAATCTTTAGCAACAAAGAGGCAAACTGCTTATTCCACAACATTAAAATATATTAGTAAAATTCTGGAAATCTTGATACAGTGGAACTACCTATGTTCCATGCATTATTCAAAAGTTGATCATACAAGAAATGAACACATGATATTTTAGTTTTCCACTTGGAATATACCACCTTTCTCATATATATTTATTGGGTAATATTTATTGTTGGACAAAATATCTAAGGATATGGTAAGAAAATAGTTAATCCTGTTTGTAAAATCTTACAAAGCTTGCAAAGTTTTCAAGCGCAGATGGATATTTCTGAACATCATGACAAATTTTTTTTTTTTTCCAATTTGTTCACATCCACTTATTTTACACAGTTGACCATCTAAGGCCACTGTATATGGTACTGAAAGATGGCAAACTATTGCGTGTTCAGATTGATATGGAAACTGTCAATCAATGTTTTGAGTTCATATGTGCTAATCATTTCCAAATATTTGAATTTATTAAAAACAGTACAATGGGGATAAAAGTAGTACAAAAATGCATCTTATAATTTCTAATAAAATATTAAAATAAGTGGTGCATTGAAGATGTGTAATATATTCTATATATGCAGGGATAATTATACTGTAGGACCACTGACAATGAGCACCAAATTAACTTGGCTCAAATTTTGGCCAATTCTTAGGTATAGCTTCTTAATGTTTGTTTTCATAAAGATTCAACATTTAAAGTTTTTGTACATACTGTATTTTCAAGATTTTACCATCACTACACTTTTTATATCTTGCTTTTCACCATTAGAAAAATATACAAACAATTGTTTTTAAATTGTTCTAAAGTACCTAACAAAGCCAAAGTTTTTTTTTGACATCTTATAAAACTTGATATTTTTTTTTTGAGATATATACAAGAGTTGTTACATTCTAGCACAGCCACTAGTACGCATAGCATTTCGAGCAAGTCCTGAATCCTATGGTTCCTGGAATATGACCCCCACGAAGAATCGTTTTTACAACCAAGTACCCATTTTACTGTTGAGTTAAACAGAGGCTACAAGTTAAGGATTTGCGCCCACTAAATCCTCCCCGGCCAGGATACGAATCCATGACAAAGTGCTCGCGGAACACCAGGTGAGTGTCCTACCACTACATCACGGAGATTGTTTTTCCGAGACTATAATTTACCTAAGCTACCTATATACATTATAATTATAGTATATGAATTATATTGACGTGATATATGAATTATAATACACGTGTAGTGGAGATTAAGGGAACTGGCCCACTTCGTACCACTGCTACACCGATAATGTTTCAGAGGGCCAATATATTTTATGATTTTTTTTTATTTACAAAAATCTAGGTGTATGAATGCTGAAGGTCCTGCCCGGTGGCACCAGCTACCGGGCAGGAATTCATATTTGAAACTACCATCTTATGGAACTGATTTATGCGCCAGTTGCTACCAATATCTCTTGTTGTGTACTTACAACACAACGTAAGTTGTCTTTGGTCGGAACTGTAACGCTGCGGGGCAAAACCGTATATTCCTGAGCAGCACCCCGGCCATAGCTGCTTACGCATGTGAGGTTCCAAACACAGTCCCACTGATACAATCAATCCATATATTATATAGCCCCCCTCAGCTTGGCTGTTTGCTCTAATGATAGAACAAATTAGGTTTAAAATTATGCTTTTCAAAGAATTCGTGAGATGAGATGTATGTATGCATTTAGTACTAAATATTTAATTAAATCCACATCTGCTGCTAGCCGCTGATGCAATAGTTTGTTTACTTGAGAGAATGTGACCAAGACGAGAAACTCAACACTCGAGGTCACATACGTCAGTTAGTACAGATGGGTCGTATAAATATATTTTTACCATTTCGCACTCAAAATTTGGACGTTCCGTAAATTTCGGAATTTACACACAGGAATCATAATAGCGTATTGCATCAAATAAATAAATCCACAAGGGCCATGACGAGGGTTTGAATTTACGTCTGAGAGGAATCCAGACGCTGACGTAATCGACTGAGCTATGACATGGTAAAAGAATTGCAACCGGGAAGTCATCCGGACCTACCACGGACCCTGCAGTCTCTCCGAGACATAAACCAGGATTTTACGCAACTCCCCTATGCACCCGAGCTGTTAATAGACTGTTCTACCTCTTCACCCTTACTTCATTACACACAGAAATCACAATAGCGTAATGCATCAAATGAACAAATCCACAAGGGCCGTGACGAGGGTTCGAACCTTCGTCCGAGAAGCTCCCAGACGCTGCCTTAATCGACTGAGCTACGACATGGTAAAAGAATTGTAAAACCCTAGTTTGTGTTTCGGAGAGACTGCAGGATCCGTGGTAGGTCAGGATGATTTCCCGGTTGCAAATATTCCTACTGTATGCAATGTACAGTACTAGTGGTATGTTAAGGTCTCACACCTTTGCCCATTATGTTCTTGATTGTCCGTTTATTAATGTATATAGAAACACTGAGATAAGGAGCTGTTCCTGAACAAATATCCTGGATGTGTCACAACGGAAAGGTTGATGATATTCTGGAGAGATATAAAAAAATTTCACCAAGACTGTAAACTTTTGTTAAATTATCTGCATGTCTCTTGCAAATTATCTATACAGTATACCTAAGTCATAAAAGTATATGTGTGTACGTCTGATACCATACTACTTGTGTAAAGGAGGAATTGTATATGTTTATCACTCAGAATGTTCGGCAATATGTTTATTGTTTGTGATGTGTCTATATATATGTATGAACACGTTGTACTGAACGGAGTGAGAATAGCTTGAGCTTCATCATCCCTTTGTGTGTATTTTACCTCAATAAACTTATTTCAATTTCAATTTCAAAGCTAATGATATTCCATTATATCTGTACCCTGAAATACAAGTATCCTACACGAACATCTGCAAAAAGAGTAAGGAAAACCCAGCACTCCTCAAAGCAACAACACTTGAAACTCTTGATTCCCTAATAAATAATTTACGTCCCCACGTGCACAAAGCTTAGGCTGGTAGGTCAGTTCGAATGTCAACAGGTCGCACTGGATCAGCCTGTAGAATATACAAACAATAATATTAATATTTTATTTACAAGAAGGTACAATGGGTTGGTGATATTACATTAGAGTGTCATTTTTACATTCTTGCAAAACCACTAACACGTATAGCGTTTCGGGCAAGTCCTTAATCTTAAGTTTAAGGACTTGCCCGAAACGCTATGCGTGCTAGTGGCTTTACAAGATTGTAATTTCAATTTAAACTCTATGTTTGAGAATGGAATTAAATTTACAGTGTGTATGATAGAGTCCGTGACATTAACACTAGAGTATCTATTCGTTTCATGTGGAGAAAAGGAGGGGATAAGCTGCTTCAGAGCGTTCAGAACTGCTTGAGTGACGTACACACTTCCAGGAAACTGAGGGAGACATGCTACACGAGGGGATTAGCTCATGACCTCAGGGAATACGCTGTACTTGACTGCTGTAAACCCTCTCACCAGTGTAATAGGTCTGCTCCCTGGAAATTACAGAAAATAGACGTCGAAATTGTACCCCTCAAGGTGAAATTTCAATTTCAATTTCAAACTCTATGTTCTCTCTTAACCCCCAATATACCTTCTTGTATATATATAAATAAATATATAAAATAAATAAATAAACATATCAGGTAAGGTGAAAAAAGTACATTGTAGAAAGGTTTTATATCAACAATATTTTATTGACAGAGGTAATTACACTGGTAAAGATTAAGTACTTCATTAGTCTTAAGTACTAATATTGGGGAAGTGGGTAGTACAAGATCAAACACAAACAACATGCACACGGACCCCAAGTGTGAGAGTGAATAACTGGCTTAGCTCCATCTTGACACAGATGCACTGAAGAACAGCGGAGGAGTAATTTTCTGTGGTTCAAAGTCAGCTCTTCAAGCAATTAAAAACCCAACATGCAAAATAAATACTAGGTATTAGGTACGTTGTTAAATGATTGTGCGGGTCGTATTCCAGGGAAAATTAAGATTAAGGACCTGCCCGAAACGCTATGCACCATAGTGGCTTTACACTATGCCACTATGGTGCACAGTGTAAAGCCTATGCACCATAGGCTTTACAAGCCATGGTGCATACAAGAGCAAGGGTTTACAAGAGCAAGGGTTCTTACATGAATGTAAAAACCCTTGTATATATATATAAAATAAATAAAATAAAATAAAAACATTGGAGGAGTGTGGGAGGAGGATGCTTAACCCTGTTATTGCCATCTGTTGACGAGATTCTAAACTAGGAGGTGAGCTCAGAGCATCACGTCAACCAGACACTACTTTCCTCACCTTCCTTTTGCATCCCCCCGAGCATATGGGTGGTGGTGGTGGTGGTGGTATTTACTGCCTGCTGTGTGTCGGTTGATTTTACTGTTAATAAGCTGTGAGTGTGTGAAGGAGGGGATCCACGTGAGGCCTGCAAGATGGGAAAGTTACGAGTGACAATGTTACGGTATCTGACCAGGGAGGACTTCAGGGTGCTGACCGCGGTGAGTCTCTACATTCCCATCAGCTGTTGGAGATTTAATTATTAAAGGCCATGTTGTTTACTCCAAAAATGTTATTAAAGGCCATGTTGTTTACTCCAAAATGTTATTAAAGATACGAGTAAATAAAAACCATATGTATATGAAGTCGCTGTGTATGGGTTTCAGTTTTATGCCAAAAAGAAAACATTCCTAAGGTTGGGTTTTTTTGGCCTGTGTCAATACTGTCCCTATTTTTCTTAGAATTAAATTAAGGAGTATGACTGAAGACAGAGAGGGAGTTAGTATTATGATATAAATTGTATAACATCCTTTTGGAACATATACTTCAAACTTTTTCCAGTGTAAATGTAACAATACATACGTAATTAGTACTTGGGGAAAAATTATCATGTGACTGATCCTTCTCAAAACTATAATTTATTAAAAAATTATAGTCATCATAGATGTAAGAAAGTTCATGCTCAATTAATCTATTACTAACATTTTTGATTTTTGGAGGTTACTGAATCATTTTCATGTATGAAACAAAGGAACAATTGATCTGTCGATTTTTATTTATTAAATTAAATTGTGGGATTTGAAGATTGAAAATTGATATTTTGTTACTGAATGTTATTTGACATTTAAAAGAGATTATTTCATATGGCTCTGCATGACTGACTGCTGAAATAATTAGCCATCATTGAATATTGATTTGATTTTCCCAATGTTGGAAGCCTGTTTACCTTATTAGGCTTTCCCTAGGCTAGTGAAGTACTTTCCACCAGGATGCAGCCCACAACAGTTGCAACACACTGGTGTCTATATACTGCTATGTGAACAGTGGCATCAAATGTAAGGAAAATATACCCAAACCTCTTGTCCAGTTTGGCAAATTGGATACCATTTAATTATGAATTATCTGCACTAATGTATAATTTGATCTTATTTTCTCCTCTTCCTTTCATATATTGGTTGCACTTAATCTGTTCATTTTTTCAGATTGAAATGGGGATGAAAAACCACGAACTTGTACCTGGTTTCCTTGTAGCTCAGATCGCCAATGTTCGATCAGGTGGAGTTCATAAAATGCTGCAAGAACTGTGTAAACATCGACTGTGTACATATGAGCGTGGAAAACACTGTAAGTCATGAGTTCATAGAAATTGTTAAACTTGCACTCTTTTCTACATAGTGTTTGCTTTCACCCCACAAGTAAGATCCAAAAGCAGTAACAAAAATAGGAGTTTGCTGCTTTTTCACTGCTGATTAACGTTAGGTGTGTACAACATTATGCATTTTGAATTCAATAATGCTGCCTTATGTTCAGTGGTACTTGAACGTACTAATCGGAATCAGACGTGATCTGCGTTAAATGTTGATTCCAGTAAACTGAAATTGGACATGCATTAATTAAAGAAGGGAAAAGAAAAAATCAAAGCTAGAAAGGTACTTTATGTTCAGTTCTCTATTCAAGCAGGCCTTCACCAATAGGCCTGCTTGAACTGTATTTAATATGATCCTCATCAATTATTTATGTAAACAAAAAATATATATTTTTAATTGCTAAAGTGACACCTATGTTTTGGTTACCAACTTTTTGCCAAGTGAAAAGTTAAATAATTTTGCCAATTTTGTATTCATAAAAGTGTTATTTTGGTTTACCTAACAAAGCAAGAAATCGGATGCATGTACTGTATGAAAGGTGAGTCACGAGGGCAATTTTCCTAAAAATTTTGGCATGCTATTTTGGCAATAATGAGCTAAAGCAATTTACTTTATTCCAGATGATGGATACAGGCTGACCAACATGGGATACGATTATCTGGCTTTGAAAGTTCTGTCTTCACGTGATACTCTTGGGGGTGTTGGAAGTCAGATTGGTGTGGGGAAAGAATCTGATATTTATGTGGTAACTGACACACTGGGAAACCCATTATGTATGAAACTTCATAGGTAAGTTTCTTATTAAATATGATGTGTTTTAACTTTTACTTTTCACTTTGTGTTAAAAAATGCTTGAGGCCTTCCCATTTTTTTGGTATTATTCTGTACCTGTAGCTGCATTAAAGAATTATTTTTTATCCTGGCCTCAGGCTAGGCTTTCCGAGTGAATACTGTGAACATTCGTAATGCAAAATTGTTTGTATATACTTGTGCATTTCATAAAAATTGAATGGATTTTTTTATTGGTGGATTTTTTGCAGACTTGGCCGAACATCTTTTAGGAAGTTAAGGGAGAAGCGAGATTACCATAATAAAAGGCATCAGATGTCCTGGTTGTATCTGTCCAGATTGTCTGCAACCAAGGAATTTGCTTACATGAAGGCTCTTCATGCCAGAGGCTTTCCTGTACCTCGCCCAGTTGACTGTTCCAGACACTGTCTCATTATGGAACTTGTTGATGGTCATCCTTTGTAAGTCGCTATTGCAGAGTGCATCTCCAATACTGTATATTTACTCTATACATTTAGATGTAATTACCAAAAGGCTTTAAATAATAACTTCTGTCTATAATGAGAAAATCCTTTTTTTTTTTTGTACTGTAACCATCATTATTACCCCATTTCTCCACATTCATAGGGTGGGGAGACATTAGGCAGGATAGTCAACAAAATTTGTCATCTCTTTTAGCATTAAGTGAAATGTGGAAGGACTAATTTTAACAAATGTTGATTTGAGGGCATTAACTTAACATGGAAAAGTAATTTTTAAAATGATTGTGTAGAGTGTTGTTGTTTTTGTATATCATTGATAATTTAAAAGGACACAACAATGGGAAAATTCATCAGGTGGACCAGCTGGTGTTACATTGTAGCGGCTATGTCTGTCAATGAAATGTTGAAATCCCAGTTTGGGCCATTAGCTTGCCTTTGTCTTAAGAACTGTTTTCCATCTCATGAAAATGGTAATTTTGCTTGGTCAAGATGTGTTTTTTCTGTTTACTCTGCAGCAACTTCTTTAAATCTGGCCACAGTGCAATAGTATGTTCATATACTTTTTATACTTTGCTGTGCTTGTTACTTTTGGTATTTTTATATCTACTTTGAATTCAGACATATCTCTTCAGGTGCAACATTCATGATGTCAAAGATGTCCCGCAGCTGTACAGTGACCTCATGGATCTGATTGTTAAATTTGCTAACCATGGTGTCATACATAGTGATTTCAATGAATTTAACTTGATGCTGGATGATTCTGATAAGCCTGTGGTTATTGACTTCTCCCAAATGGTTTCAACAACTCACGAAAATGCCAAGATGTGAGTAAACAATTGGTATTGAATTATTTGTTATAAATACAGGTTTACGGGAGTACTTTTTTGAAGATATTTGAATATTATTTAATCTGAATGCCCGCAGTTGTGTGTAAAATATGTGAAATTTGTTATGCTCCCATTTCCATTTTGTTTCTTTACAAATTTGGTATCTACTTCCAGGTATTTTGACAGAGATGTTAGATGTGTGCAGGAATTTTTCAAGCGGAGATTTGGATACGAGAGTGAACTTTGTCCAAATTTTGAGGAAGATATTCAGTAAGTTTAAACAAATTATCTTCCCTAATCCAACATTATATATCTTAAATTTAAATACCATTTTGTCATTATCAGTAGTGAAGATGGGAATAATTCATTTCTGTATTAAGAGAGGGGGAGGGAAATTACAATCCACCAGCCCCAGAGAGGGCTGGTGGATTGTAATTTTCACCAGATTTTTCCAATTGTTTCTTTGAGAATACCTGCATATATAAAATTTACAAGGTGGTAAAAGGCAGGTTCCTGTTGAATTTGATTTTCTCTAGTTAAAATAATGGGGGTGTTAAGACTCCTACTGTATTGGCACTGTATATGAATTTTCATAGTTTCCTTGATAGTTAATAGATACAATTTCATCATATTTCTACTAGATGCAATGGAAAAATTTTATGCCAACCTTCGGTACCCATCTAGTTCTTTTCAGTTTTACAGTTTACCGTCTTTTCACTTTTGCATCTCGCATTGATCTCATTTTTGAATGATGTGGCCTGCTCTGAGGCAAAATATTGGTAAAAGCTTATCATTGTTACCTGATTCTCTTGCATAAGGTTGGTGAGGCATCATTCCAAAGATGATTGAACAATATAGGAAAAATGAAGATGTTAAGAAAAATTAAACATTCACACTGTAGAGCTAATATCACTATACACTTCACCAAGTTGTCCACAGCAGCACATGTGGGTGTTTTATGGTGCATCTCTACATATATTAGTTTCTTAGTTGAGAATTTAGGTGACCTATCACAGAGTGTAGTGCCCAGTCATTTGTCTGTTTCCTTCACCATACAGTAGTAAATGTTATGCCATAAGTCTGGCATTAGCACTAAATGATACATTTGAATACTGGCATATTTTCTGACAATTTTATTTTGTCCAACAGGAGGGAATACAATCTCGACAAAGAAATTGCTGCTAGTGGATATTTGAAAGAAGTTCAAGAATTCAATCAGGAGTTGCAAGTAGGGCAGGATATGCAAGACCCTGAGCAGAACGAAGGTTCAGAAAGTGAGGAAGGGGATGATTTCAATCAAGAGGACACTAAACAAAATCAAGAGGAAATTACAGAGCTTAAACTTTTAACCGAAACTTTGTGTAAGGATCTGAAAGACGAAACCAGCATAGGGGACCTTTGTGAAAAGTTAGAAGATCAATCTTTAGAGGTAGTTTTAGAAGAGGAACACGAAGAAAAGAATGATGAGGAAAAGAGAAAAACTGCTAAAAAATGTTCAAAAAGTAAGGGTAAGCATTTGGATCATGAAGCCAGAACGGCTCTCATAAGGCAACTCGCAAAGGCACGCGAGCTAAGGCAGCAAGCTGAAGAAAATGGAGAAGACCCACCAATATTGGAGGACCTCATTGATGAATCTTTTAGTGACATATGTAGTATTAAAAGTTTTTCTACAACTACAAGCTCCATAGCACCTAGAGAAGTCAAACATCGTACACACAAAGATCTTCAAAGGAGAGAGAAGAAACAAATATCCAAGAAGAGCTTGAGAGTTAAAGGAGAAGCCAATGCATTTAAGAGAAATAAATATGAAAATGAAGCAGTTATTAAAGAATCATCTGGTTGGGATGATTACTGAGTTTGTATGAATAATAAAACTAACTACTGTACTGTTATTTATTCTTAATTTGCCTCTTGGTTTTCATTTTGTATGGGAATCAGTGAATGAAAGTCAAAATGGTACCTTCTTGATTGTACTCGCTGGGAGATGCCATTTACAGAAACAATGCAGGGTGTAGAATATGCACCCAAATAAAATTTATGCACAGATTGTTTGAATAATTTGACTGGTTCCACTCCCTGGAACTTGGCCTAAATGTCAACTGTATACATATGCACCAAACTTATAAATAAATTTTACAGTAAAATGCAATATTCATTGAGAAAAAAAATTGTGCTAAGTCACTACTGGTAAAATTGAATAAATATATATTTAAGAGTACATTACTTTGAAGAGTAACCTTCATATTATACAATATGATAATGCTGTTTACCTTAACGTACAATACTACGTTAAGTTTACTTGTTAAGTTATTGGAATGCAACACTTAATCAGGGTGTATGTGAAAAATGTATACTATTGTTTGTCATATTACTGTACCTTTAGTTTGTTTAAGTCCTAGACTATATTCATTGAATTTTATTTATTTATTTATATAAGAGTTTTTACATTCTTGTACAGCCACTAGCACACTTAGCATTTCGGTTGTCTTAATTCTATGTTCCCTGGAATACGACCCCTGCGAAAAATCGTTTAACAACCAGATACCCATTTTATTGTCGAGTTAAAACAGAGGCTACAGTTAAGGATTTGTGCCCAGTAAATCCTCCCCGGCCAGGATACGATCCCAGGACAAAGCGCTCGCGAAACACCAGGCGAGCGTCTTAACCACTACACCACGGGGACGAATGAAGATTGTAGGATATGCACCAAGGTTAGGTTAGGTTACTTGCTGGTTGGTTAATAAACTATTGTGGTTGTTTTAATAATTCTACAGAGGTTGATAGGTCTAAAGCCCAACACCCAAACCAAAGGCATAAAAATTAGCGAACACTTACTTGTTTGTTAATGACATGAAGACAGGAATAATAATGACAGCTTCAATAAAAGTAGGTAAGTGATGAAATTTGCCAGATAAATAGTATTATTTGTAAATGTTACAAGCAAAAAAACAAGAAGCTTAAGCATTTACATGTGATAGAAGTAATAATAGTAATACTGTGCTAAGCATTGTTTTATTGTAATTATACTAATTATTCACAATATATAAGCAATTATCAAACCTCATCAAAACTTACATATGAATAAAGAAATAAAGATAGGTCAAACAAAAATATTTACGTTAGTGATGACAGTAGTGGCTACATTAACAGACACTATGTCCAACCAGTTTACCATGGGCTTACATGCTCTTTCCTCAGGGCCATCGTCTCTCAAGCTGTTCACAATCTGGCACTCCATCCACAATACGCAGAATCATGAAAACAGGTATACTTTTTACTAAGTTGGGAGGAGGAGCAGCTGGCAATAAGAAATTGAGATATGATGTCCATGAACAATCCTCTCTGAGATATAAGGAAATTTCAACACTTTCCAGTTGGTTCAGAGCGTCGACCGCCTCAGTGGCCACAACAAGAACAACGACACAGATTTATGAGAAGTGATTGCGTCCAAAACCTGTTGCTACCAGGGTAGAGAGAGCGTTGCCAAGCGTGGGCATCGCCACACACAAGCATCACGACGTTCTCTCAGGGAATATTTTATGTTGCCCCAAAAGAGAAAGAGAGAAAAAGGGTGAGAGAGAGAGAGAGGGGGGGGGGAAATGATTAATGTTCATGACATTCAAACTTAATGGTGTTACAACAGGTGAAGACACAGTTGCAAGATTGTTGGTGTATACATGGGAGGTTATGTCTGGCATATGGTATGCAAATAGTTCAGTTTTATTAACAGTGATGGATTTAGGGTAATGGGATAGGGAAATATACCATTGTTAAGCTTGCTACCATCCCCCGGCGTACTACTACGTGCCATCATTTAAAAATCAGTGAGCATTTGTTTTACTCATAATATTAAAAAATTCTCTTAAGATCAAAGTTGTCTTGAAAATCAGGTCTTGACAAAGATGTTTACAATAAAAGAACTGTCTTGTCATTGTTAGTATCGAGGTATATCTGCTTAAACAAAAAGTGGGAACAATACTATTAAAAAAGAAGTTCAGATACTTAATAATAATTATATTTTAATTGTCATATGTTAATTGAAACTTTTTATAAGGAGGATTGAAAAATAAATAAAATTGTTCAGTGGACGTGAAGGATTCAGAGGGGTTTGGGTACGAGCCCCTGGACGCGTAAATCTGGGAGCTTTTTCTCTCCAGCTTCGCATATAAAGCCAGGCGACGTTGTTGGAACTCAGAAGCCACTTCTGCCTCACACCATGAACTCGCTGGCCATCCTGCTGGTCCTCGTGGCCGCCGTCGCTGCTGACAAGATCCCGGACTTCGTGGTCCCCGGCCAGTGTCCTGCCGTCGACGAGAGCAAGTTGTGGGACCAACAGGTCCCAAACTTCGCCAACGTGAGTTTTACTTAGGCCTCAGAATTAGTAACACATTATACCACTCCCAGTTCATTATTCAAACATTCAGTGATTCACTTGCTTATAATTTTCTAAATTTTTTTTACTAAACACGGATGCCCAATAACGATCCTAATAGTGCTTCAGCCTCACACGCGTGGGATCCATGGTTCGAAACCCATATACAGCCAAGGTGCATGGAACGATCCTTATTCTTTGTTTCATAGCCAAAGGGCTGTTCTTTTTCTGAAACCAAATTCACGGAAAAATTCTTATCACAACAATGTACGCTTAGACATATGCTCATTTTATGAAACTTGATAAACACATGAGTTTAAATTAATACACAATTTACTGATTAGGATGTACCTTAAGAGATGTTTTCTTTTGTTTCAGTATTCTGGAGAGTGGTATGAGTTCTCCCTTATTAAAAACCCACTTCAGGTGATCAACAAATGTGTCCTCAATGAATATTCTTTCGGTAAGACCTATGAGGCATTTTCTTATTTATCATTGCCTTTCCCTTCATATCTGAACTTAGAACTCTTACTAATTACCTTCGTCGTCTTGATATATAACTTGTCCCATGACAAACTAAAACACATTTCAGTAATCTGGTTTACTGCTGCTTCTGCTTCCAATGCTGATGGTGTTTCCTCAATTTTCTGTTCCTCTTTTCTCCAAAATTTTGGTGAAACTGGTCGTACTCTTAATGATAAACTTTTCAGAATACACAAAAAGTATTAAACAAGACACTGGTAGTACAGTTGGGTTCGTTCTCGACTCACAGTCGGGAGACCCGGATTCGAATTCCCGGGGATGGAACAGAAATAGTTAGTTAATTCCTATCACCTAATGAGTCTGTCCATCTAGCAGTAAATAAGTATCCAGGAATAAGTCAGCTCGTTGTGGGGTTACATCCTGGGGGGTTGGGGTCAGTAATTCGACCCTGAGGGGGACCTCGATATAAACCTAACATATGTATATATATTGGCTGCTTGTCCCTCGACACAATGAATTATTATAATTTGGCTGAGACAATGGTAGGGACTCCAACTATCCCAGTGTTTGGTCGTCTTCAGAGATAATCTTTCTTGCTTTTACCCTCCACGGACGTCATATTGCTGCTCTCGTATACAACATGAACCTTAGTCGGCGATGAGTCACAATAACGTGGCTAAAGTATGGTGACCAGACCACACACTAGAAGGTGAAGGGACGACGACATTTCGATCCGTCCTGGACCATTCTCAAGTCGATTGATTGACAATCGACTTGAGAATGGTCCAGGACGGACCGAAATGCCGTCGTCCCTTCACCTTCTAGTGTGTGGTCTGATCATGAACCTTAGTCGTGGCTGTGTTGCTGTTGACTCTTGTCTTCCTCAGTACTTGGCTAAATGCTCTAATCTTCTTATACCAACGTGGTCACAATTAGCTATCTGTCCCCTCCGGATTCTCCTTATATATCTCTTCTGTTCTTATCCCTTTGTTTCGCCTTCTTATTTCACCGTTATTCCTTTTATCATTTCTCTCCCGTTTAATGCTTACTTTCTTTTCCATTCTTTACTTCTCCACTTAACACCCACTTTCATTCATCTCACCTTCCAACTTGCTTTATTTTGACTCTCTCTTGTTAACTTAAGACTTCATAAAGCTCCATAATGGTCTGAAAAGCATTATTTACTTTTAATTTCATATGTATGATTTGTGTATTTTTTTCACTCACGTTACTCTGACTTCTGCACAAAAGTCTTCAACAAACATTCCGCACCTTCAGATGGTCAACAGTTTCACGTGTCCTCAACTGGCTTCACTCCTAATGGCAAGTTGTTGAAGCTTACTGGGAAATTATACGCCAGCCCCCTCAATGAATCTCATCTCGTCGTTGACTTCAACAACAGTAAGTATCTGCCACAGCCTCTTGTGGCTATGTCTCATTCAGAGTGGGCGAAGGTGGCCATGCGTAGAATGTTGTTTTATGGGCAAGACTGGTGGTACCTTGCTTTCATTTGAATATATAATGTATGATAATATGTGCAACTGTATAAAACTCAAAAGTTGCACAAAAACTCTGATCCAAGTATGCGGAAAAACCACATGTGAAAAATAGATAAAGCTAAATGCGTTTTCGGTTCAATTCGCCTTCATCAGAGCAAAATAGAAAAAATAGAATCTGTAAGAGTGCAAAATAGAAATCTATACAAACATTAGACTGTGCTCTTGCATCTCGGTTTAATTTTAAGAGGATTTCTCCAAATGTTATATTTGTTCGAGATTGACTAAAAAGAATACAAATTTACTGTAGATTGAATGTATTACACTTATTATAAATTTACTCGAATAGTCACAAATTTAAGTCGTTTTTTCAAATAGTCAAAATTTAAGAATAGTCACAGCGTCAAAGGCTTCTCAATCACCGGCTCTTTTCCAAAGTAAGGGTTAACTATTCTTATTTTGTGTATTTAACACTACTGAACTGCTGTCACTGTCGACCACACACACACACACACACACACATTACACAATTATATTTTTTTTATAAAAGAAAGAGACATACAGAAAGAAAAAACAGATAGAGGCAGAGAAAGAAACAGACAGATGGCGTATGCTTTATCGTGCAGGTTGGCCTGTTGTTGATAGTGCACTTTCATGGCAATAGATGGCGTATGCTGTATCTTATAGGTTGGCCTGTTGTTGATAGTGCACTTTCATGGCAATAGATGACGTATGCTGTATCTTACAGGTTGGCCTGTTGTTGATAGTGCACTTTCATGGCAATAGATGGCGTATGCTGTATCTTACAGGTTAGCCTGTTGTTGATAGTGCACTTTCATGGCAATAGATGGCGTATGCTGTATCTTATAGGTTGGCCTGTTGTTGATAGTGCACTTTCATGGCAATAGATGGCGTATGCTGTATCTTACAGGTTGGCCTGTTGTTGATAGTGCACTTTCATGGCAATAGATGGTGTATGCTGTATCTTATGGCTGCTGTTTTCCTTGCCACCCCCCCTCTCTCTCTCTCTCACTCTCTCTCTCTTACACAATTTCTATTTAATCATTTCAATAGATCTTAATAATATATTTTATGTGAGAAGAGGGAGAAATGGAAGCATTGGAGAAGTGGGGGATAGATAGATGGATGGATAGGTGAATTATATACAGATGGACCCGTGCCATGCCATATATCCCCCCCTTCTCTTATGCATATATGTAATACATATATGTATATGTATTCTCTCGCAGCCTTGGCCTCCCCGTACGTTATCCTGGACACGGACTACACCAACTTCTCCTGCATTTACTCCTGCGTCGGCTTCAACAATCTTTATTACACCGACACTGCTTTCGTCTACACCCGCTCCCCCAGCCTGGATGACAAGTTCGTGAAGAGGTGTGAAGCTGCCTTCAAGAGCATCAATGTTGACACTTCCCGCTTCATAAAGACCGTCCAAGGATCATCTTGCAATTATGATGCCCAGAGATCACTCTGAGTATCCGTACATAACAATTCAGTATTCTGATAACGTTATGGAGGTACTCAGAAAATGAATATTTGCTTCGGAGTCCTCTGAACTTTGCACTATGTAACTTTCTTTCATGTCAGTGGCTTGTTGCATAGGCCTATATGTCTTAAGATGGCTTGTGTAGTTAGTGGTAATGAATATTACCATTAAATTATGCTAGTTATGCAGTTTTTAAAAGAAGGAAATTTGGTTTTATAAAATTTTGGTTAAACACTATATCTGTGATTTCCCTGTTATCAGTGACTTCGGATCAAATGGTATGAGGTCCTTTGAGGTCTGTAATTACTTCATACACAGGAATATTGGAAGATATTCTTGTGCTGTACTCAGAGTTTGCTAGTGGAGGCTGACTCTCCTGATTCCATGTATGACTAACCGTCCTGTGAGGACGGATGTTGGATGAGCTTGTAGCTGTTTTTTTCTACACTGTGTAGTTCTTCATACAGAATAGGGTAGCAGAACATTGATATGTATACCTAAGCTTGTTTTAAAAAGAATAGACATTGTTTGAGAGGAGTCTTGAAGCAACTGGTACGAGTAATTGTAATGTAATGTTTCCTTGATTCAGTGATTCAGCTCTTGTGAAAATTGTGAAACTGTTGTTTAGACAGAGTTGATTTGTTTTTCGTATTGAGGCAGGTATTTTCTTCCCTGATTCCATGTATGACTAATCATCTAATCATCCTGTGAGATCGGAATATTAGATGAAATTATAGCTCATTTTTTTTTATCTACAATGTGTAATCTTTCATATAGAATACGGTAGCAGCCCATTGATGTGTATACCTAAGCTTGATAATAAAAACAAAACAAAAATCCTTATATATTTTTTATTCAGGTAGAAATATTTTTGTTCCCATAACCATTTGCCTCAGTTTCTCTCACTGAGGAACAAGAGAAGACTTTGGACTCACCGGCGGAGGGATGTCGACCACAGGAGATGACCTGCTGGCTATGAACCTCTTTTCGGCGATGGAAAACTGTTCTTTACGCTGATGACTTTTACACGATGACAGTAAATGCGTATTTACATAGGATCATCAGATCGGCCGGAGATAACATTTGGTCTGAATTATCCGGCGTGTATGGATAATTCAGACACCTGTCTGTTACACCTGTCTAACATCTTGTAGAACATTACTACATCACGGGGAGCAGAAAGCAGAGCAGTTCTTTACCTGGATCCTAAAGAACATATAGAACAAGAGAGGATAAAGAACATGACCATATAAAGAAATTGAGGATAAAGAACATTTATTCTCACACTGGCTGAATGTAAGTGCATATGGCAGAGAAGAGAAGGATAATATCACTTGCACTGCTTATTATATGGGGTACTGACCACGCCCAGGACACAGCTAGAATTTGTACAACCACTTACGAAATCTGGATTGCAGCCACAGCAGTCACTGGGTGCGGCTGTGTCAGCCGAGCTCCGCCATTGCTGCCTGGAGTGTGTGGTGATTGGCTGTTGCTCGTGACGTGACGGGTGTGCTGCGGCTGTGTGGCCGGGAGGGATGGAATCACCATTCCCTCCTGTGAAGCAGTTGTTGACGGCTGGGTTGGAATTCACCGGTTCGGTGACTTATTCTGCGGTGGAGGTGGTTTTGTCTGACCTCCGGCAGGTTGATGTGGCTTCCATCGAGAGCGTCCATATCATCTTTGACCATCGGGCGGTCGTTAAGTTTACTACAGCAGACGAGTTCGCGGCCTTTGTGGGCCGTTATGCTGGGCACTCGTTTACGTTGCCTAAGGGTGCTTGGACTGTGATCGTGTTGGATCGCAGTGGCGCTACGACTTACGTGAGTGTCCATGGTGCACTCTTCGAGTTCCCTGACGATTTGCTGCGCCGATATTTTGGACAGTTTGGCCGGGTGTTGAACATTCGGATGAATGTAATTTCATCTGGCCGACTGAAGGGTGTGCCCAATGGGATCCGGACCCTCGCGATGCGGCTTACGTCGGCTGTCCCGCCATCAGTAGTCCTGAGGGGGATGTTATATACGAAGTTTTAATGCTGGTCAGCAGCGGACCTGTTTCCGGTGTGGGCCATCAGGCTGTTGGGTGCCACGCGGGCGCCGTGGAGCGTATCAACTGGTTCCGGGAAGAGGACTTCCCTTCTTATGACTCCTGTTAAAAGGATTTAGTTTCCCTTTATTATAGTTCATCTTATGCCCTACCCTCCTAGATTTCCCTCGAACACCATAGGGTTTCCAACCATGTCCCCAATTACTGCACAGTGTACTGGAGTGAACAGTTTATGAACTGTGCTCAGTTATCCTTCCCGACCTTGGTTCCAACCTGGCCATTGTTGTATATCTGCTGTATTTGTTAATGTATCTATTAGTGTCGCTGTCTGCTGTATTTGTTACTGTATCCATTACCGACGTCACTATTATAAATATTTATTTTCCAGGAACTGTCTTTTTCCTTTATTCAGAAGAAAGTTTTGACGAAGTTAGGTAATGGTTTATCTTGTGTACAATAAGTATAATTGTGATCAAATAATGGTTACTAGAGTATTACCTCCGTCCCTTCCCACATCCTTGTCCTTATATTCCCTTCATGTGCTTCGTAGTCTTGTGTAGTCTCCAGTAGTCTTAAATAGACTACCTCTGGTTTAATAACCTCTGACGGGTTATTAAAGCTCCCACCATAGCTTACTGACCAACCACCAAGAATACTTTAACCCTGAACGTATTTCAGGACTAAAGTTAACTCTCATTGTATATACACAGAGACTACCCTAGGGAGGATTGACTAGGCGGCAATCATTTGTGGCTGTGGCTTCTGTTCACTGTGGCTTCTGTTCACCCAACAGAGATTGGGTACCTGGTTGTTAAACGATTTGGCGGGTCGTATTCCAGGGACAACTAGTGAGTAGGTCTTACCATGAACAAAGGTTAAACCCACAAGCTCTCAAGCTAGCAGGAGTCAGCAGTCGTTACCATGAACAAAGGTTAAACCCACAAGCTCTCAAGCTAGCAGGAGTCAGCAGTCGTTACCATGAACAAAGGTTAAACCCACAAGCTCTCAAGCTAGCAGGAGTCTGTTCCTGTATCCACATGTGTATTACAAAAAACTGGGTATACCTCTTAGTGTATATATGTTGTGACGTCTTGATTTAATGCTGTTGCTCGACCCAACATTTATTATTATTATTATTATTATTATTATTATTATTATTATTATTATTATTATTATTATTATTATTATTATACATTTGTATCACGTTATGTTAGTTACGTAGTTCTTATGCATGAATATTTACAAATAAAGTTATTCTCTTTATTATTCGGTTGTTTTCGGTGTCATTCATGTTATTAATTTCTATTTACCGACATTTCTGTTTTTCTATATAAAACAGGTACAAATAGTAACCTAAGTTAAAGGATTTTACATACGGAACAATAACATATGTCAATGGGATATAAAATATGAACAAAAGTCTCAAATCATCGAAAATAAAATGTATCAAGTCCTAGCGACTGCCAGGATAATAAAGCCTATAAGTTATCGAACGATTATACTTTAATTATCTAGATGGAAGTTCATAAGTAAAGTAAACTCACTTAGTATACATGTTTCCATGTAGAGAGTATACCTCACGGAGTAACAATTGTCTGCTGAAGTCCCTTAACGTAATGCTTCGGATACGGAGAGAATCAACAGGATAAACAATTTAACGAAAGTTTATTTCACATGTACAAAATATCAGGAAGGTTCACATATGTACATATCGAATGATCCATTTTATACACATGTGGACACTTGTTCTGTAAACACATGTCACATATCACAAATCTTAATGTACAAGTTCACAGTCATGGGGGCCTGAGCCTTCAACCTTACAGTCCTATGTGTCTCACCATAGCTTGTGGCCACTTGTAATCAGACACGTGGGTCATTTTACTGGTGGTTAGAAAGTAAATATCAAAAGAAGGCGCCAAGCCGGGAAGATTACGTAGCACTGACTGTTGGTAAGATAAGGTCACGTTTATGCACATGAAAATATGGGAGACGATAGCGGAAGAACAGCGAGATTGTTGTTTTGATAATTGTGAAATGTTATGGAGACTTAAGCTCTATAGACGCACTCAGCCGTCTGCGAGACAGGCACGAACTTGGAGAACTCGACACCGTTCTTCTTGAAGACAGCGGCACACTTCTCGACGGCGGGTCCTGAGGTCTGGGGGGTACGGGATAACACGAAGCCGAACTCTGACTTGTAGTTGTCGGTGGTGATGCAGGAGTAGACGCAGGAGTAGGTGTCGTAGTCAGTCTCGATGACCTCATACGGCGAGGCGAACACTGGAGAAACAAAAACAATTTAGTGACTAAGAACTTGTTTACGCATTCTAAAAAGTGCAACATTTATACTTTTTAATATTAATGATTCTGTTAATAAAGATTGTGGGCAAGACTTACCCGAGGGAGCATCAATGAGCATGTGGGCAAGACTTACCCGAAGGAGCATCAATGAGCATGTGAGCGGCTGGGAACTCCTTTGTTGGGTAGACTTTAAAGTCAATCTTCAGATATTCTCCCTTCGGGTTGAAGCCGGCGGTGGTCACCTTGAAGCCGTAGTCACTATCGGAATAGTGATAGTTGGAGTGGATGCATCGAGTCACTGGCTGGTAAGGGTTCTCGATGATGTGGGTCTGGTACCAGCGGCCAGCGTACTGCAGAGAAGATGTGCAATGTTGAAACATCACGATATGTTACTTATAAATATGTCGCAAACCATCAAGGTGCATCCTTATCAATACTGCAGACCCATATAGAATATAGGGAAGTCATGACCGTGACTCATTAATTGGTATTAATCACACAAAAAAGTCACTCACCTTCCTGAGGTCAAAGTTGTCCTGGTTGGCAACTGAGGCACATTGACCAGGAGAGATAAAGTTTGGAATACCCTCGGCGGCCACACAGGCCACGAGGGCGACAGCGAGGAAAGTTGTGAACATGATGCGCGCTTGACTGACTCTGAGGTCTGGGCCCCTGCCCATGCTTATATACAGGAGGTAACCTCCTCCAAAAAACGGTGGGCGGAGCGTACTACAGGACCATTTCCTTGACTATAATGACTCAGATACTGTTTTGTGTATATTATTCATTACTGTATTTAATCATTTCAGTAATAACAATTGAATGTCAATGTTATACTTTAATTGTAAGTAAAGAAAAGATGTTCGTTGGGGTATGGAGTCAGTAGTTTGGACAACCGCTGACCTCCGCCAGTCTTATATAAAGACCGGACAACGCCACTGGAACTCAGAAGCCACTTCTGCCTCGCACCATGAACTCGCTGGCCATCCTGCTGGTCCTCGTGGCCGCCGTCGCTGCTGACAAGATCCCGGACTTCGTGGTCCCCGGCCAGTGTCCTGTCGTCGACGAGAGCAAGTTGTGGGACCAACAGGTCCCAAACTTCGCCAACGTGAGTGCTCCAGTTCTCCTAAATACACACATGTAACATATGTGTTATAAATCACCAACACAACTACTCAGTGATCCAAACTTCCATCACATCATTTGCGTTATATAAATGTGTAAATTCACTTAAATATTAAAAGTTAAGGTTTATCGGGATGTAATTAAGGATTGTTTTCTTGCCTTGCAGTATGCCGGCGTCTGGTACGAGTTCGCTCTTACTAACAACCCTTATCAGCTGATCAACACCTGTGTCCGTAATGAATATTCCTTCGGTAAGTACGGTTGGGCTCGTTCTTTACTCACAATCGAGACACCCGGGTTCGAATCCCGGAGAGGCAGAAATGACTGGGCACATTCCCTGTAACCTAGTGCCTCTGTTCACCTAGCAGTAAATAGACACCTGGGAGTTAACCAGGTAGTTGTGGAGTTGCTTCCTGGGGAGAGACAGTAGTTCGGCTTTTTTTTTTAGGGGGTGGGGGGGGGTCTAGATATAAGCTTAACCTTGATATAAGAATAAGAACCTAGATATATAAATATACAGATTTGCTGTTAACGACATAACTAATTATTATTAATTAAAATGTTATAATTTTTCCTGTTAGCTGCCAAACGCTTTAGAGATAAAACGAGAAACTTGCGTCAACATGCAGCTGTAGAATAATGTCTGATAAGTTTGTTTATTTTCCAGGAAAGTAATATAACATTCCATTTTCTCAGACGGCAAACAGTTTGATGTGTCATCAACGGGTGTGACTGCTGACGGCAACCTGTTGAAGCGCAACGGGAAGGTGTACCCCAACCCCCTCGGTGAACCTCATCTCACCATCGACTACGAGAACTGTAAGTAGCAGCAGCAGCTCCTTGTGACCTCGTCTTTATGTGACCATAACATAGAATGTTATATGATATTTTCCAACCCATCCTTCTAATATCATAGTACCTGTAGCAACCATATGGTCAAAAGTACCAATATGTAGTGGTGATCCACCAAACGTTGACGTTTGGCATTACTGAATTTGGACAAACGGGAAACTTTTTAACCGCAACATAATTATAGAATCTAACCCAACGTCTCATCCCAATCCTATGCCTAATACATAATATCTTAGACCTAATATAGTACATAAATGAGCTATTCTAGGTCTAGAAAGCTTTAGGTTTGATTTTAACTTTATTTTTTTCTGGACTTTATTAAATTATAAAAACAAAAATTTAATTATTTGATGGCCCATCACGACTTGATAGTATTTTCGACCAAATTGTTACTATAAGTCCTATAATTTCAAGAGGATGTGTTGATATGTACAGTGTACAATTATCCTAATGGATATGACGTGTCAAATTACAAACTTTTTTTATTTTCACGTTCTGTGTTTTGCAATTTTCCAGCGTTTGCGGCCCCGTACGTGATCCTGGACACGGACTACACCAACTTCGCCTGCTTGTACTCCTGCGTCAGCTTCAACTTTAATCATCACAGCGACTTTGCCTTCATCTTCACCCGCTCCCCCAGCCTGGATGGCAAGTTCGTGAAGCGGTGTGAAGCTGCCTTCAAGAGCATCAATGTTGACACTTCCCGCTTCACCAAGACGACCCAAGGATCATCTTGCAATTATGATGTACAGAAAACTCTTTAATTGCCTTTGCCGAGCGATTTTTACATAACGTCACGGTAACATTTTTGTAGTTTGCGAATAATAAATTTATATAAAAAGACTCGTTTTGTATTCTTTAACAACTGAGCATAAAGACAACTAGATGGAGCTCCTCATGTGCACTTGTTTTCTTAACTGGACGTTTACTGAAGGCTGAGAATGCCTCACTAATGCTCCAGACTGATCTAAACAGCTTTTGTTCTAAAGTAACAGTGAAAGTTTCCTAGAAACTCATTTGTGTTGCAATTATCAATTTGTGTTGCAAGTAACAAATTATATGGCTAGAACCAATTTCAACGTACAGCATATGCAAAAAAATTTAATGGCATGAAACTTGTATTGGAAAGCGCTAGTATTTCTTGACAATATATTTATATCCCAAACTTCATTTAATGTTGCTGTTTATATAGTACAATATGGTACTGTAGGTAACGGTAAACGTGACAATCTTTTTCAATGTACCCCAGCCAAGAGTAAGAATGTGAGCGCAATCACCCATCCAGCTACTGACCAGCACATGTAGAAAACTTCTGTCTTCTATCATGCTAATTTCATGCAAGGTAAGGTGATTGTCAGGAGCAAGTAGAGAGAGGCAGAGCAATATTTATGTGTTCTGGCAGTAAGCTGCTCTGGCTTCTCTGACTCAGGCTCTCAGACTCAGGCTCTCAGACTCAGGCTCTCAGACACAGGCTCTCAGACACAGGCTCTCAGACTCAGGCTCTCAGACTCAGACTCTGAGACTCAGGCTCTCAGACTCAGGCTCTCAAACACAGGCTCTCAGACTCAGGCTCTGAGACTCAGGCTCTCAAACACAGGCTCTCAGACTCAGGCTCTCAGACTCAGGCTCTCAGACACAGGCTCTCAGACTCAGGCTCTCAGACTCAGGCTCTCAGACTCAGGCTCTCAGAGAGGCTACATATACACCACTTGGAGTTTATGGCCTAATAAAACAGACTTGAATTCTGAAAAAACTAGCGAGTCCATTTGTTTTCCCTTCTGAACTGCCAGGAGTCATCTTATATTAACAAGTTCAGTTTAAAAACTTATTTACAAGATATATAATACACATATCTTAGAGGTTAATGATATGAATTAAATCGTACTTCGATTTAATAGAGCACATTGACAAAATGCAAAAGAAAGAACGCATTTAAATAATTCTGTCACGAACGAAATTTATCTACAAAAAGAAAAAGAACTCTTTCGAGACAATCAGTCACACAATAGAGTGTACCCTGTCATGGACAGGTATATGGTGTCTACTGTTATAGACAGGAGCATGGGGTACCCTGTTAGGAGACAGGAAGGTCGAGCATGATCGATCGCGGACACCAGAGCTAAGAGTCGGATTTTCCAGCAGAACTCCACCAACCTCCAACACACACACCTCAATAGTGAGAGCCGTCTGGAAGGGTTAATATTGTTTGCTTAATAAGATACAGCCAGAGAGACTATGGCTCTCTAATGTTCAGTCAGGAGGAACCAGACCTGTGTTTACCTGAGACTTAAATTAGGATGTAAATCATCAAGTAAATCATCAGCAATTAAATATTTCGAACAATCTTCAAGGACAGATGATTGGATCAGCTAAACGATTGGTGCCTTACAGTCAACTTCATGTATGTCTTAATGAAAGGATCTGAGCACTTTCGTGTTTTAAACTCATGAACAGAATCTTTGTAATCTATATCTGCAAAGAGGATGTCTGTCTGTCTGTCTGTCTGTCTGTCTGAGGTTGGAGGCCAGACTCTAGGGTCTAGACTCACGTAGCTCTGGAAATTTAATCATAGCGGATAATGAGGTTATGGAGTGTCATAGGCCAGTCGCGGGTCGGTCAATTGCCACTCTTTAAGAAATATCGACAGCTATAGCGACACGAGCGATTTTCATGAGGTATGAAATAAAATCAGAAGATGCGTTTACCATAGAGTTTTTATGATTACCTATATTGTATTTATACGGGTTACAGTATTACATTTTCAGAGAGAGAGAGAGAGAGAAAGAGAGAGAGAGAGAGAGAGAGAGAG
>WNGS01162157.1:3232968-3240468 GCA_020271785.1 Procambarus virginalis
CACATTGTACAACACATAGTAACTTCACTAGCACTCTACCATACATGAGCATATAAGATCATGATGTATTTATAATAAATATAGCAAATAATTCTATTTGTCAGTATTATATTAGCAATAAACTATTAACAATTCCCGTATATAACGGCTACTCTCTGACATGACTGAGATCAGGAGCTGCTGCTGCTACTTACAGTTCTCGTAGTCGATGGTGAGATGAGGTTCACCGAGGGGGTTGGGTACACTTCCCGTTGCGCTTCAACAGGCTGCTGTCAGCAGTCACACCGTTGATGACACATCAAACTGACTTCCATCTGTAACAAAACATTAGCATTAAATTATTGTCAGGACTAATAACAGCTATTTAGTAGCGAAGATTATTATGACATAGAGGTATTTTGTTTAGGCAAGTGGGGTAAGATAAAATAATAGTTCTTACCGAAGGAATAATCGTCCTGACGCATTTGTCAATCAACTGGTAGGGGATTGTTTGGTGAGAGCGAACTCATACCAGACGCCCGCATACTGCAAAGAAATAACATTTTTAAGCAAGTAATTTTTCTGTGCACGGTTGATATATTAATTAAGTACTAATTCTATGTATTGTGCTTATGTGACATAAAATGTTAATATTATATATATATATATATATTATATATATATATATATATATATATAATATATAATATATATATATATATATATATATATATATATATATATATATAGAAACCTAAGGAACAATTAGCACTTTTAAAATGTGTAATGAACACATTTTGTCCATCCTAAAAATGTGAACTGAGTAATATTACACACATGAATCGCTTTTCAGTCAGTTCTCAAAACTTACGTTGGCATGGTTAGATTCTGTTGTCCCACAACTTGCTCTCGTCGACGGCAGGACACTGCCGGGGACACGAAGTCCGGGATCTTGTCAGCAGCGACGGCGGCCACGAGGACCAGCAGGATGGCCAGCGAGTTCATGGTGCGAGGCAGAAGCGGCTTCTGAATGTTAACTGGAGGAAGGTGCGCCCTTTATATGAGGTTGACCAGAGGGCTGCCAACCTCTCCTCATCCTTACCCCGCCTCCCCAACACAGTTTCTAGGGATGCCCATAATTATTTTTGTTTACTTCTCAGTCACGTATAATTGTACTACAATTTTACTAACAATATATGCAACCAAGACGTTCATAGTTACGCTACAAAAATAGTTAGATTATAGTAACAAAAGTTTCATCTAATTCTATTACAAGTCGTAGGTGGCATGCAGTCCATGGTGTATGTTTTTTGTTGCTACCCCATGTGGGCTGCGCATATATATAAGCAAGAAGAGAATCTACCTCCATCAGTCTCAGTCAAGCTCGCAACATGTAAACGGTCCTCACTGCCGCCCTCGGGCCTGTGTTGCCGCCGACGGTATTCCAAGTTTCGTCTCTCCTGGTCAATGTGCCTCAGTTGCCAACCAGGACAACTTCGACCTCAGGAAGGTGTGTATTTGAAGGTTTAAGAATCAACAATGCGAAATAGCCAGTATATAATTTTCCCCTGTAATATGTAAGGGTTCCATGCTCATGTTCTGTGACAACACTCTCTGCAGTACGCTGGCCGCTGGTACCAGACCCACATCATCGAGAACCCTTACCAGCCGGTGACTCGATGCATCCACTCCAACTATGACTATTCCGATAGTGACTACGGCTACAAGGTGACCACCGCCGGCTTAAACACGAAGGGAGACTATCTGAAGATTGACTTCAAGGTCTACCCAACAAAGGAGTTCCCAGCCGCTCACATGCATTGATGCTCCCTCGGGTAAGTCTTGCCCACATGCTCATTGATGCTCCCTCGGGTAAGTCTTGCCCACATGCTCATTGATGCTCCCTCGGGTAAGATTTTGATAAATGACTAACTTCATCATACCATAAATGATGACTACGTGTATATAAATACATATAAATATATTACTCGCGAGGTCAGTGGATCAGTCTTCTAGTGCCCAGGTGATTGGAATGGCTATGGGTCCCTACAAATGCAGCAGAGGTGGTACCCCTATATATATATATATATTATATATATATATATTATATAATATATTATATATATATATATATATATATATATATATATATAGATATATATATATTAACATATAATATATATATATATATATATATAATATATATATATATATATATAGACGTACCAACTCTATACCTCTCTCTCTCTCTCTCTCTTTTATATATATTATATATATATATATATATATATATATATATATATATATATATATATATACATATACATATATACATATACAAGTGCAGGGTCGAGCAGAGTTTTCATAATCATTGGTTAATGGATCCAATTAATATATTTCCTTATGTTACATGTGATTGCTTGGAGACTGTTAATGATTGTTTGCAAGGATATTTTTTAAGAATTATTACAACAAAATTTTAAAATATTAATGCAGCATTTTTGCTTCTCCAGTGTTCGCCTCGCCGTATGAGGTCATCGAGACTGACTACGACACCTACTCCTGCGTCTACTCCTGCGTCACCACCGACAACTACAAGTCAGAGTTCGGCTTCGTGTTCTCCGTACTCCCCAGACCTCAGGACCCGCCGTCGAGAAGTGTGCCGCTGTCTTCAAGAAGAACGGTATCGAGTTCTCCAAGTTCGTGCCTGTCCAACAGACGGCTGAGTGCGTCTACAGAGCTTAAGTCTCTTTAAAATATTAAAATTGTCTAAAAAGGATTACTCCATCATTCGCTTTTAAATCCCATCATGTTAAGTGCGTCACCCAGACTGACTTTGACGCAATTCGTCGTTGCATGTCTAAAAGTGGATTGTTCTATTTACGTATCTGTGAGTGAACCTGAGTAACACTGGTAGACCTTTATAACACAATACCCTGCAGTTGAGTTTTATACACGACAGGGTAAAGTATATTCTCAAATAATTTGTGTTGTGTAGGCCTTTTTTATTGAATACAAATATAAATGCATATTTGTTATATTAAAGATGGTTGTAAATCACACTTGAGGGATGAGCTATAATGTCACGACGGGTGATGAAGCTGGAACATCAAGTTCTATGGAACTTTGTGAATGTGAACCAAAAGTGGTGACTTGTCTTCTAATCTTAACTTACAATGTATAAAAACATGTATATGTGTATATAGAATATATAAATATTAATTGCGCTATCATTATAGTATGTATGTGAACAATAAATAATATGTGACAAAAATTTGATTTTAATGTTTTCATCCCCAACATAAGACATTGTTAAGAGTATACATTTTTCAACATATTCCCTTTGTGCATTACGCTAATACATGCAGTCTTGTACTGCTTAGTTCGCTAATAAAGGAAATCTTGCATTGCAAATTAATACATGCAAATGAATGTATGCAAATGAAGTCGTACATTTAAAACTGATTCCAGACTACATGATAATGTAATGTTTCTATATATTTTATGTGTAATTAATTTTAACACAAATTTTATCATTAATGTCTTAATCTATACTAACATACGCAATTTTGTTTATATATTAATTATAGCAATTTAACTTTTGGTTTTCCCGAAATTTAAAAGGCGATAATAAACTTAATTCTGTAAAAGCTGATAGACTTCGCGTACTGAATTCGACGATCCTATTAAAGGAACTATTAAATATCAGTAAAACTGGGTAATTATCAGCCTGTGTGTTAACAGTAGCTGCGGAATGGTGAGTTTTGACAGGTAATAGTTCAGGTGTTACCGCAGTAGCACTTGTGAGAGCCATGGGCAGTTATGGCAGTTAAGGTGCTTAGGTAATTTGCAGCTGCAGTAGAAATAGGCAGTTCTGACAACATACCCTTTCTTCTTCATATTACCATCTTCTCTACCACCGCCTCTCCACCTCTCCCTCTCAACTCCCCCATTTTTCTTCCTAATCCCACTCTCCTCCCCCCCTCTCTCTACCCTAACCCCATCTGTCCATAAAAGCGAATAGTAACTAGAGGACGCTCCAACACCACCATTAGTAACGAGATGGACACACCACCACAGTCAACAGTAACGAGAGGAACACACCATCACAGCCAACAGTAACGAGATGGACACACCACCACAGCCAACAGTAACGAGATGGACGTACCACCACAGCCAACAGTAACGAGATGGACATACCACCACAGCCAACAGTAACGAGATGGACATACCACCACAGCCAACAGTAACGAGATGGACATACCACCACAGCCAACAGTAACGAGAGGGACACACCACCACAGCCAACAGTAACGAGATGGACACACCACCACAGCCAACAGTAACGAGAGGAAACACACCACCACAGCCAACAGTAACGAGAGGAACACACCACCACAGCCAACAGTAACGAGATGGACACACCACCACAGCCAACAGTAACGAGAGGAACACACCATCACAGCCAACAGTAACGAGAGGAACACACCACCACAGCCAACAGTAACGAGAGGAACACACCACCACAGCCAACAGTAACGAGAGGAACACACCACCACAGCCAACAGTAACGAGAGGAACACACCATCACAACCGAGGTGACTTAAAACCACACTCCTTATCGTGAACACCTGATCTAAAATTATACCATCGTAAAGTTGACTGGCTACATATTGAAGGACTAAAAAAATAAGTCAATAATGCTATCGAGGTTTCAACACTCCATTAAAGGAAGTTATCAAAGACTTATCATGGAAGCTGTTCTCTCTAAACCAACGATGCGCCAACCAATGTACCTTACCTTGAGGTGCTTCCGGGGCTTAGCGTCAACGCGGCCCGGTCGTCGACCAGGCCTCCTAAGGCCCATGTAAGGAGCAGCGGAGGTCTTGTACCATTACGGTGCTCTGCCCCTTTTTAATTGAGTGTTCCAGTCAACTAGCGCCTCCCCTCCTTACCTCCAGGCGGGGCAAGTTGCTGGTTTTATGCTACAACTCTCCTTGTTCTTCTAAACGGTATCCGTTATTTTTGCTACTTTTTGTCGCATTTATCTCTGTTTATTTACCAGCTCTTGTAATTAGTATTCTCAGTTTGTTACATCTTTATGAGCCGATTTTTTTGTGTTTCAATTATTTAGATTTTATGTTTCGAATCACTCTCTATCTTTTTACCCACTATGAACCTTGTATGCACGCGATGTTACACACACTTATTCGTTATCATTTATTTATGTATAAAATACAATATATTACTCGTCAACTCCTTCTTTCTCTTTCTTTCTTTGTCCCTCCTCCTCTTACCTATTTTCTGCTCCTCTTCCCCTTTCCTCCCTTCTCTACACTTCTCTTAGTTTCCCATCTTGAGTCCTTTTCCCATTCTTTATCTTTGTTCATTTGTCTGTGAATTATATTTTTGTTTCCACAAATTTATCACATCCGTTGTGTTTAGGACATAACAAATCTAATTATTTAAAATTGTCTGAATATTAAATCTGAATACTAAATGAAAACTTTTTGATCAATTCAACAGACAGTTTAAAATCTAAAGGCATCTGACAAGTAGTATTAATCTTAAATAATGAAATAACCTTAAATATTGTTGTCAGTGAGATCTTTGTGCTATACACTTTTCTCGTGAATCTTTTTATCACACTATGTCACATCTAAAGAACATATATAAGGCAACTAAATATCAACAAAATGTTTAATGATTTATTTGTATAACTTATTTCGAGGCTTAAAGTTTATTTCAGGGTTAACATGTGCATGAATTTTATATACGATACATATATATATACTGCGCTATCAGGTATGTACACGGTCAATATCACTTTCAGCCAAACATAATCATTTGATCTCTAATGATACTCACGTCTCAGTGTCTGGCTTTCCTGTGAGTATCTTTCGCTGATATTTAACTCATTTCGTGGAAAGTTATCAGCAAACCAGAGAGGTTAATATTTTTAGAGAGTTTTTTGAACATCATAATTACACGACGTTCCTTGGACGGTCTTAATGAAGCGGGAAGTGTCAACATTGATGCTCTTGAAGGCAGCTTCACACCGCTTCACGAACTTGTCAGCCAGGCTGGGAGAGCGGGAGAAGATGAAGGCAAAGTCGGAGTAATAACCAAAGTTGTAGCTGTGGCAGGAGTACAAGCAGGCGAAGTTGGTGTAGTCCGTGTCCAGGATCACGTACGGGGCGGCCCAGGCTGACGGGAGGAAACACATTGTACAACACATAGTAACTTCACTAGCACTCTACCATACATGAGCATATAAGATCATGATGTATTTATATATAAATATAGCAAATAATTCATTATTTTCAGTATTATATTAGCAATAAACTATTAACAATTCCCGTATATAACGGCTACTCTCTGACATGACTGAGATCAGGAGCTGCTGCTGCTACTTACAGTTCTCGTAGTCGATGGTGAGATGAGGTTCACCGAGGGGGTTGGGGTACACCTTCCCGTTGCGCTTCAACAGGTTGCTGTCAGCAGTCAGGCCCGTTGATGACACATCAAACTGACTTCCATCTGTAACAAATACATTAGCATTAAATTATTTGTCAGGACTAATAACAGCTATTTAGTAGCGAAGATTATTATGACATAGATGTATTTTGTTTAGGCAAGTGGTAAGAAAAACGTAACAGTTCTTACCGAAGGAATAATCGTTCCTGACGCATTTGTCAATCAACTGGTAGGGTTGTTGGTGAGAGCGAACTCATACCAGACGCCCGCATACTGCAAAAGAAATACCATGTTGCTTATGTTGAAAGGGACCAATGTTTTCTTCACAACTCGTAAGCGTATTATGTATGATTATATTGTATTTTGTATTGTGTATGTGACATGACATTTTAAAATATAGGAACAGGTCATCATAGGCAACAATTACTACCTTAAAAATTAAGAATGAACACGTTTCGTTCATCCTAAAGATGTGAACTCGAGTCATTATTACACAGACATGAACCGCTTGTCAATCAGTTCTCAGAACTCACGTTGGCATGGTTAGGTTTCTGTTCGGCCCACAACTTGCTCTCGTCGACGGCAGGACACTGGCCGGGGACCACGAAGTCCGGGATCTTGTCAGCAGCGACGGCGGCCACGAGGACCAGCAGGATGGCCAGCGAGTTCATGGTGCGAGGCAGAAGCGGCTTCTAAGTGTTTACTGGAGGAAGGTGCGCCCTTTATATGAGGTTGGCCAGAGGGCTGTTCTCCACCCCCCCCCCCTGTCTAGTCATGCCTCACTTCCTCACAGCCTCTGAAGATGCCCATAATTCATAGAATAATTTTTGTTTACTACTAAATCACGTTTACTTATATATGTAATTTTACCATATAATATTTACAACAAAGTAGTACATAATTACACAGTGAATAATGATAGACATATAATTAAAACACTTTGGTATAATTTAGTTACAAGACGTACTTGGCATGCTCTCATGGTTTTTTTTTGTTGAGGATGCAGGCAGCGCTTATATAAGCAAGGACAGTAACCCCCACCAA
>WNGS01162157.1:3245468-3268769 GCA_020271785.1 Procambarus virginalis
GGCCTGTTATGTTGAACATTGTCTTCTGTGTTGGCATCGTTATGTTCTGGTCTTGTCCTTACTCTCATTGTGGGAAGAGTAAATAGTTCCGTGATTTGGGTGTTCATGGTAGGTTGTTCTGTTCTTATGTGAATTGCTTCAAGAATTTGTAATCTTCTTGCATCTTGGGTTCTGTCTATTATGCATGTATTCTTGTTCAACATTTCTCTTGTTAGGGTGATGTCATGGGCTTGTCTCATGTGATTCCTAGGGGCACCGGATTGAAGATGGCATGTCAAACGCCTCGTCAGCTTGGTCGACGTCATACCTATGTACTTAGATTGAAGGTTACATCCTTCGTGGGGGCAAGTGTACATGTATACAACGCTTGACTGCTGTAGAGGGTTCTCTGTCGGCTTCGGGCTGTTTTTGATAAGGAGTTCGGAAGTCTTCTTGGTTTTATAGAATATTGTCAGGTTATGTTTTGGTTAGGAGTAGTGCTTTTTACTCCTTTACGGATTATTTCTTTCATTATTCTTTCTTCTTTTGTATGTTCACTGTGCATGGTTGATTTGTAATATATATATATATATATATATATATATATATATATATAATATATATATATATATATATATATATATATATATATATATTAGTAATAACGTTCTCACTGATTTGTTTAATTTTTCTCATTCAATACCATAGTGATATAAATTGTACAAGATGTTTTTCTGACAGTTTATATTTTTGTCAGAATTTCGTCATCAGGACGTTTACACTCCCAGAAATACTTCCAGTGAAGTTCAAACCAAACAGCGGAATCATTATGAGTCTGCTGATTTCATTTGTGGACCCATAAATATGTTGCAACTCCTCTTGAAATTACAGTGTTATTATAGATATAATAGCTAACCATGATTTCACATGATCTTAGATTTAAGAAGTTTCTTTGAAGATCTATGTGTAATATTGTTTCGGGATGCTTATAACCTGTTCTAGGTTACACACACAAATCACTATAGCTTGATGCATCGAATGAACAAATCCACAAGGGCCTCATCGTCATGGAATCCTCGCCATGGTCATTGTGGATTTATTCTAGGTTACGTTAAACTCCAGTGAGAGAATGGGATTAATTTTAAATCAACAGGTCTGTCATGCATTCGGAAGCCAATATGAGACGGTGTCCACATGAAACGGATAATGATATTATTGTAAATAAACTGAACTATCTTTGCCTAAAATAGTTTCTGGCAAAACACATATGAAAGTTCACTCCATTTTCTGTTCCTTTATCCCAACCCTTCGCCAAGACTTTAATTACTCAGGTGAGAGAGTTTTAAGTTTAATTTAAAATATTATCTGGCTACAGACGAGAATCTTAAGTGTCTACATGAAGTGGCATTTACTTCAGCACGCATAGTCGCCAAACTAACTAGGAATCCAATCGTTCATTAGATTTTCAGTCTCTTAAGCAGTTGCAAGAACAATTCAGAGTTAATAGGAAAAACTAAGATATTAAAGAAGTGCACGACAAATGTAGTTGTTTGTCCTGAAGAAAACGGGAGGTATAAGACTCATCGACTCAGCGGCTCATGCACCTACTGTGGGGGAACTCCCGGATCAACCTTGACAACAAGAAGACATCAAGGAACCTGTTCTACCTGGAGACCGCCCGAACACGTGACGCGACGCTTTAAACATCATGGGGGGGTCTTGATTATGGCGTCAAACATCATGGGGGGTCTTGATTATGGCGTCAAACATCATGGGGGGTCTTGATTATGGCGTCAAACATCATAGGGGGTCTTGATTATGGCGTCAAACATCATGGGGGTCTTGATTATGGCGTCAAACATCATGGGGGGTCTTGATTATGGCGTCAAACATCATGGGGATCTTCATTATGGCGTCAAACATCATGGGGATCTTCATTATGGCGTCAAACATCATGGGGATCTTCATTATGGCGTCAAACATCATGGGGGTCTTGATTATGGCGTCAAACATCATGGGGGGTCTTCATTATGGCGTTAAACATCATGGGGGATCTTCATTATGGCGTTAAACATCATGGGGGTCTTGATTATGGCGTCAAACATCATGGGGGGTCTTGATTATGGCGTCAAACATCATGGGGGGTCTTGATTATGGCGTCAAACATCATGGGGATCTTCATTATGGCGTCAAACCATCCTCTTCACCGGCCCTGATTGATACGACGCCTGGAGCTGGTATTGCCTATGGGTCACAGGCAGGTTTAATTTTGTTTTTTGTGTGTGTGTTTTCCTGTTGGAGATTAGCGTAAAAGACTGTGTTTGGCGCTAGCTTGGCCGCGAGGTGGCTGGAGGCGGGTGTTGGTGGGTCCCTTGTTTACCCCCAGTGTGTGGTGGGCATCTGGGGCCAGATTCACGAAGCAGTTACGCAAGTACTTACGAACGTGTACATCTTTCCTCAATCTTTGACGGCTTTGATTACATTTATTAAACAGTTTACAAGCATGAAAACTTACCAATCAACTGTTGTTACTGTTATAAACAGCCTCCTGGTGCTTCGGAGCTCATTAACTGTTTAATAATTGTAAACAAAGCCGCCAAAGATTGAGAAAAGATGTACAGGTTCGTAAGTGTTTGCGTAATTTCTTCGTGAATCTAGCCCCTGGTCTGCCACAGGTTCGGTGGATAATCAACAATTGCTGGTCTATTAAATGTAGAATAGCCACATTTAAATAGTGAATTATTTGCTAGATAGCTTTTGAGCCATCGGGTCTTTTTTAATGAAGGGACTACTAATGACACACTTAGCTAAATCACAACTTGTGTATATTAAATATTTCAGGCTGAACTAAATAGTAATTTAATGGTTATGCTTGAGAAACTTAAATGTTCTAGTGTGTTGAATGATCAACTGATTTCATTATATAACGTTGGCTTTGATTCGTTCTTAGATGGAGGAGGCCATCTTCAAGAGTTAAATATTGCTGGCATTTGATTGCAAAAACTCGAGGTCCCAGCTCAAGACATCATGCTTGATTTCAACTATTCCTTCCAAATTATGTTAATATTAAGCACAAAATTGTGAGAAATCTATGATGTCACTTGGAAGAGTTCAATGTTCAAACATAAACTAATCTACTATTGGTGCATGCACGAATTCTGTGTCGAATGTAAAGTAATCTTAAGTAGGTATATTAGAGATTTAAATACACAGAAAGAAGATTGGTGGATAATTATTGGAGATTTCAATGCATATAAAGTAATCCAAAAAATTATTTTAAGACTTTAATACTTGTATAAAGTAATACTAGTACTAGTATAAAAAGCTATGATCTGTTCAGATCTGAAACCTATATCTATGGGCAGCACAAAACGTCCGCTAGACTGTGCGACACAGTGGTTGCAAGCATCAGGTTGGGTTACCGTTACCTGTGGCAGGTAGCTACAGGTGACGGATCTCCCAATCCTGAGCACTCCAGTTGCAAACTCTGTGAGCAGGAACTGCGGCACGATCTCCCACGCTACATCACCGAACGCCCAGTTATTAGACCTTTCAGACCAGTTAGCATGAAGTACCTGGAGCTTTGCAATTACTTTATTCACTCTCGTGTTCTTGAACATATCCTCACAGTGTACGCGAAATTTGTCATTGCAGGCTACTAAACATATAGCCCTGTTTGACTAACCATGCTGCGAGATGGGGACTTGTATTACCACTACTGCCTTATTCAATTTTGTGTTGATGATATCCTCAAAATGCTTCCGGAGTCTGCCAGTGCAGACTGCCTATCACATGCCTCTGTATGACTAACCATCCTGTGTGATGGGGATTTTTTAGCATCACTTAGTTAGCTTTTTTGACACACTGTACTCCACTTTATATAGTCTAGGGTAGCTGCACTAATGCAGATGTACCTCATGTATTAATAAAAAAAATGTGTAAAGTAACCTAAAGAAGGTACAATGGAGATTTGAATGCTTGAGTAAATTAACCTAAAGAAGCAAATTTAGACAATTCAAATGACATATAATATAATCTAGGGGGGGGGTGCTTATTGGAGATTTCAATGCATATATAAAGTAATCTAAAGACTGTTCATAGAAGTTTACAAAGTAATCAATAAGGGGTTCATGACAGACTTCACTGTGCACATAACGTAATCTAAAAGTTTTCATGGGAGACTTCAATGCATATATATAGTAATCCAAAGGATGTAAATTGGAGAATTCAATGACTTGAATCTCTCCATTCTTTGTAGAGATTCAGTACTCATTGATGCTCCTTCTGGTAAATCTTACCCACATGCTCATTGATGCTCCCACAAGTAAGACTTGCCTTCATGCTCTTAATATAATGATACAATAGTGGTTATTTTATGATTAAAACTGTATTTACAACCTTGTACTAGTGTGAAATTTAAATAATTAAGTAATTTATCAATACTCCCTAACTAGACAGTCAGGAAGCGGCCTGCAACCCTTAACAGACAATAAACAATATAATTTTTCTTCAGTATTTTGCAATGTGTTTCATCCACATTCAGAGCTTTCTTGCAGCACTTATAAATTTAATTGAAATTATTCTAAATAACAAGATTAATCACATTTTCTGTAAAATAGTATTGCATGCGAAACTTTCAACTTCTTGGTGTTATTAATGAATCTTCCCACTTCATCAAAACATTTTATTTAAAAATACATAAAATATAAACAAAACAATAAAATTTAAATAGTCAAAAAATATCCTCATCGCACCCTATCAAGAAATCTACAATTCCTTGTTGTACTTTCTGGGATCTTTTTAGTTAATTGTATCCTGGCCTGGCTGGTAGAGTGACGGCCTGGTATTTCACATGTTCATCAGCAACTAATAGGCATTATAGAGGTTTGCGAGTTATCAGTATTATTAGAATCTGAAGAATGAACATCACATGCACTTACATTTTTCCGCGTAATCGGTTTTGAATCATCTGAATCAGAACATTTGGGCTTCGCGCTGTACACCAGGAAAAAGAGTCTCGTCCTCTAGTCTAATTAATTTATAGATTACTAGAAGATACACGATTGTGCAAGGGTCTTTCTCACACTTCTTCCTCTCTCTCTCTTTTTCTTTTCCATCTCCTCCTATCACCCAGTCTCTCAGTTCTCCCTCTGTCTCACGCAGCTCTTCCTTTATCCCCTTCTCCTCTCCTTTCATTTCCTCTTCATCATTCTCACTCAACATCCCACTTCTTCCCCCGTCGTTTTCCCTCTCTCGTTCTTTCTCCCCTCTCTTCTTTACACTCCCACTTTCTCCACCTTTCTCCTCCGTCTCTATGGAGGAGAATGAGAACATCTCATTCTCTCTCTCTCTCTCTCTCTCTCTCTCTCAAAAATTTTATACTGTTAATTTGACAACCCGAATCTTCCTGGAATTGGAATGCATTAATTTTCATTGTTTTCCAGTAAACGGCGGGAATAAGCAAGTAAACCATGAAAATGGTGGAGGCAGCTGCTCTACAGAAAAAAAAGGTATCCCTGATTTTCAGACTTCATGAAAATCGCAGAGGTTGCTATAGATGCCGATATTTTTTAAAACATAGCACTAGGGCCGACGCCGCCAGGCCTAAGGCGGCTCACATGCCAGCCAGTTGTCATCTTGCAAAGCTGGACGAGGCGAGCCCCCAAGACAGACAGAGAGACAGATAGGCAAACATTCAGACAGACACGGACTGAGAGACTGTATTTATTAGATATAAATTGAAAATGGTTTCAATAAACCGCTTCAGTGAGACTCGAAGGGATATTAAAAAAATAAACATTCAGGATTCAAAGTAAAAAAAATTCACGAGTATGAATATATTTGCCAAAATATGTGTTATCGCGCATGCTTACAATCACTACGTGCATAATTTTATGGCATACAATTAAATATTATCATCTGATTCTCTTGAATTACTGGGTATATTACTATAGGAAAAATACATAAGTAAATGGGGTCGTCAAACGCATTGAGATACGACAACTTGTATGTGTCATTGTCATAATTAATGTTTCATAAGAAAAGAGAGCTCAGAGATATTTTTGGGCATCATAATCACATGAATATCCTTGAACAGTTTGCTGGAAGCGGGAAGTGTCCACTTTGAGGTTCCTGAAGACGGCTTCACAGTGCTTCACGAACTTGTCATCGAGACTGGGAGAGCGGGAGAAGATGAAGGCGAAGTCGGAATAATAAAGATTGTTGTAGCTCATGCAGGAGTATATGCAGGCGAAGTTGGAGTAGTCCGTGTCCAGGATCACGTATGGGGCGGCAAATGCTGGTGGCAAGGAAATTTATTAGCGCATTACTAACGCATATTTCAGTTGAATATAATGTACAGATGAAAGGTTGTTTATAATTTACGAGAAAAAACTGCTGCAACTTACAGTTCTCGTAGTCAATAGTGAGATGAGGTTCACCGAAGGGATTGGGATACACCCTCCCATTGCGCTTTACCAGTTTTCCATAACCATTCAAGCCAGTTGACTTGACTTCAAACTGATTGCCATCTGCAAAGACGGAATGTTTCACGTGGATATTCGTCATAGGTCCTTCAAAATATTATACTCTAAATTTAGTTTTAAGTTTGTATTTAACCAATTCGCAGGAACCAGATAAAGACAAAACTTACCGAAGAAATATTCGTTGCGGACACATTTGTTGATCAACTGATATGGGTTGTTAGTAAGAGCGAACTCATACCATACACCGGCATACTGAAACATAACACAACACACTATAATATCAGCATAATCACGCACACATATACATAGACAAGCTCATCGAAGAGATCTCAAAGTCTTATATCATATGTCTCCAAACGTAGACCTTAATAGTTCAAATATTGTAGCCGAGAGGCGCTCGACATACTTAAACACTGCTTGATAAGTACATACAATATATTATAAGTCAACAAGAATATAGGTGTACATATAAAGCATATATATATATACTCATATGCTTCATTGGGGTAGAGGTGTTCTTAGATTTCTTCAGTAAAACTTACATTGGCGTGCTTTGGGACCTGCTCAGCCCACAACTTGCTTTCATAAACAGCAGGACACTGGCCGGGGACCACGAAGTCCGGGATCTTGTCAGCAGCGACGGTGGCCACGAGGACCAGCAGGATGGCCAGCGAGTTCATGGTGCGAGGCAGAAGTGGCTTCTGAGTTCCAACAACATCGCGCACCATTATATACGAGCGAGGCTGAAGTCACCTTCAGGAAATTTTATGAATATGGCCTAAGGTCGTGTTTTAGAAAAGAACTATATTTACCCCCAAACCTATATATACCAAACAATTTATGTTCTGTTATAGTTTGACTTCATATTTTTTCATGAATAGAGAGCGGTTCTATAGATATTTATAAACAAAAATATACAACAAAGAACAACCAAAAATTTCTTAATTGACGAGCTGGTAGAAAGTGTTCCTCCCGTTCTCCAGCGTGACGCGACCTATATAAACAAAGGAAGGCGGCAGCGAGCGTCAGTGTGACACCAACACCAATCATTGTTACTGTTCGCCCTTCCACCAGCAGGAGAAGGGCGAACCGCGGTACTACTATACTCCCCCAACTCTATACTAAATACTGCCCAATTGCTTGGTGTTTAAACTCCGAGAGTTCTCTATAGTCCTGTACCATGTTCATTGTTGAAGTACATTTGCTGGCTGGTTGGTAAGCTATTGTGGTGGTCGTAGTAACCCTGCGGAGGGCGATAGACCTTACACTCAACACCAAACTGTCGCCCTCGAGACTTGTGCATTATTATGGGGGCTACAAGTATTGTGCTTAAACTGTGCATCAATTGTTTTTTGCCGAGAAGACCTTTCATATCAGAAGTATTAGTCCATTAGTGAATTGTATAGAGAAGTGTATAGAGAATATTACACTATGATGGGTATAAATTTTTAGTCATGCGCACACGAGTATTATATATTAGAATGATGGATGTCTTTTATGAGCGGAATTGCAGATTTCTATCGATATCAGAGAATCCGGATATTGCCAATGCCCAACAACAGATCATCCAGTGAGTCTGAACTGAATTTACAACCCTGAAGCTTGACAAACAACGCTATAGTACATATTCTTGTCAAAATATTTATAAAAAATATCCGCTCAACAATAGAGGTCGCTAGAAGTCTACAGTGAAGATGCCATATTTTCCCTGAAACATAATTAATTTTCAATAAACCATCCGCATTACCTCATAATATCATGTTGTTGTTGTTGTTAAAGATTCCTACTTGGAACAAAAAGTTCCAAGTAGCACGGGGGTATGGTGAGCCGTTGTGAATTTACCTGGCACGGGAGCGGGGCTGTAACTTCTCTCTTAATATCAATATCTGTGCAAGTTTTGCTCATGACAGAGAGAGATACTGAGCACTTAGAGCCACACACCACCGCCTCACAGAAAGCTAGATTTCGAGTGACGTAACACATCCCGTCGCACGTCTGCTGAGAAGCGAAAACCAGCCATTCAGCCGTGTGCGTCACCCCACCTCCTGACGCAACACAGTGGGCGTCACCCCACCTCCTGACGCAACACAGTGGGCGTCACCCCACCTCCTGACGCAACACAGTGTACGTCACCCCACCTCCTGACGCAACACAGTGTACGTCACCCCACCTCCTGACGCAACACAGTGGGCGTCACCCCATCTCCTGACGCAACACAGTGGGCGTCACCCCATCTCCTGACGCAACACAGTGTGCGTCACCCCCACCTCCTGACGCAACACAGTGGGCCTCACTGACAGTGAAAGTTTTATCTGAAAGTCGTGAGTTACACTTGCGTCTGGACTCATTTGATTTGTTTAAGAATTTTGGTGTGTCATTGGTAATTACTTGGAACCATCAACGAGAGGAAATTGCGAAGCTGAAGTCAGCTCTGTGGAGAAGCAGGACCCCATAAGAGTTAGGCAGGATGCCATCAGAGGCAGACACTTGTGTATTCCTTCTCACATTCGCCTGCAGGAACATAAAGTTGACGCCCTTGGTAAGGTTGCAGTAAATAAAGATGTTGAACAGAATCTTGAGTTATCAAATAGGTCCCTTAAATGTGTCATTAGATGAGAACTCTTGGGTGAATTTGAAGAAAGCAGAACAGTGCAAACTGGAACTAGCAGGTCCATTGTTCATCATAATGAAATGTGTGAAGTAAAACATGTGTATGGGGCAAGTAACAAAATCAGCAGACTAGCAGTCGATGTCACAGCTCGAATAAGACTTGGCTACATGTATCTCTGGCAGCTCGGCTTGAATAGAGATCTAGATGAAGTAAATTGCAAAGAGCGTGGAGAAAGAGAGTTAACTTTGGAGAGTTAATTTTTCAATTAACCCTAACAGTGAAGAAAAACTTAAGAAATATTAAGAAGATTCGTGTTAGAATCATTAATCTTACCCTTTCGGTCATATTCAACAACATAGGGTACCACCTCTGGTGCAATTGTAGGGACCCATAGCCTCGAAGAAGAAAATAAAGAATATTCAGAGAAGACCTTGTGGATTCTCACTGAACACTTTAATCTTTTCTTCTCTAACCACCCCTATTATTTTTTTATTGCAATGCTATAGATTACAGAGAACACATATATATAACAATATAACAATCAGTGTTCGAAGATTTCGTCCAGCTCCTCGCAGGTTGGGTGCGTACCCAGGATACAACACGCATTTGCCCTCTGAACTGCGACACTGAGGCGCTGGAACAGGAAACTGGCCGCTCGTGAGTCTTTAGTTTTCCCAATGAGTTCCTCGGCCTCCTCCTTTGAGAGCTTAAGTGCACATTAACCCCAGGCGCCCAGAGTCTCAGAGCCTATCGGCACGAACCTGTAACAACGTTCTAGGTCTCTGTCCTTGTTGGTTTTCTGGGTCTCCTTGAATGTGGCTGCCCCTCCTTCCCCAACTGTGCTGTAACGTAGATAGGTATCAGCCAATGTAGATGCACACGTGTAGTCCCATGCGACCTGTTTACCTTCCCTCCATGGCTGCAGGGTGACTTCATCTGGGCGTTTTTGGCTGTTGTCAAGTCTGCACAACTGAGGTTCCCTTTGTGCTGGACACCCAGCTGTAGCGAAACTTCTCTTGATGATGTCATTCACTGCTTCATGTCTGGCAATCTTTTCCTGTGTCTTACGACAGATGAGGCCTTGGCTGCCATACTGGCAGCAGGTTTTCTTTTATACATGTCTCATTGAATATGACAGCATATTCTGTATTAACAATTTTCTGGTTTAGGGTTTCTATCCCTCTTACTAGTGCTCTAGCATCAATGTTCAGCTGGAAGATGAGTTCACCAAAAGTGATGTTCGTTTTCAAGGTGAAGAAAAAGAAGTGAATAACTGTAGAATGTATTATACTTATTATAAAATTGCACAACGTTTCGAACCTACATGGTTCATTCTCAAGTGATGTTACAGTACAGGACATTATATTTATAATATTAGGTTTGAGGAAACAATATTTGTATATGTATATGTATTTTTATCATATACAACAATGATTATCATGTATATTCATAAATCCGCTGAAACATTCTCATTGACGTATGAAAAGGACTCGAATTATTTTTACTATTCATTTTTTTTTTTAGTTTTAAAACAGTTTAGTGACGTACAGAATATCTATCCAGCATAGACATTCAAAGAGTTTTCTGTACATCATAATTGCAAGATGATCCTTGGGGAGTTTTGATGAAGCGGGAAGTGTCAAAATTTATCTTCTTGAAGGCAGCTTCACACCGCTTCACGAACTTGTCTGCCAGGCTGGGGGAGCGGGAGTAGATGAAGGCAAAGTCGGTGTAATAACTTTGGCCGAAGTCGACGCAGGAGTACATGCAGGCGAAGTTTGTGTAGTCCGTGTCCAGGAAGACAAAAGGGGCAGCAAACGCTGGAAAATTAGAAAACACAGAATGTGACTCAATCTCAAATGTTTAATGACGCACTCGGTTCTTCATCGTTCTGATAGTTTCAAAATGTAAATAAGGAACTCTATTATGCACACTACATATAATGGCCATACATAAAGGCATTGTCACAGGAATCTGCCGCGGGAACTTACAGTTCTCGAAGTCCAAGGTGAGATGGGGATCACCAAGGGACTAGGATACGCCTTCCCGTTTCGCTTCAGTAAGTTGCCGTCAGCAGTAACGCCATGTGCCGCCGCAGTAAACACTTTACCATCTGAAGAAGTGGGTAGTTTTTGAAGGATTTTATGGGTACACACGAAATGCAAACCGGTTAATGTTGATGCCGGTTGGTATATGAGCATTGTATTCAGAACATTGGGAGGAAAGAGGGTAACAAATCTTACCGAAGAATATTTCGTTGCGGACACACTTGCTGAGGAGCTGATATGGGTTCTTCGTAATAGCGAATTCATACCACTCTCCAGCAAGCTGCAACATAAGAAAATAATAATTCTCAACCCAGTCACTTCTCTATATGTCTTTGCAATAAAATGTTCAAGATACTTTTATTAAACCATCAAAAAGATCACAGAAGATAACAGCTGTTTTAGCTCCTCGATGGTGACGTGTTTGCCCTCAAGTTGCAAGGTATAATGCGATATATATATCGTACTTAATAGCTGTAATCTTCTTTCAAGCCTGACAAAAAGATATCCAGAGACATTGCAGTAGCCATACACAGACTCAGACTTGGTTACAAGTGTTGCTGGGAGGTAATAAACCCAATAGTTAAAGAGTGTCATATCTGTGGAATAGAAGCAGAGGCGCCACTATTGCACTACTTACTGGAATGTGAAGCTACTGAAGCCCTGAGCATCAAACTTAACATTAATCCAACGACAGCAGCTGCATTAGATGCAAATTCCACAGCTACTACAATGATTAGAAAAGCAGTTGAAGACTGGGACACACTAGTGAACATTGTGCATCAACATCCGCCACCAAGATAATATTATTAAAACTAGACTAAAACCAGTGCTCTGAATCAAACGAAAAAAAAACAGGGGGAAAGGAGGAAACCCCACCACCATTTAAAACTTTGACCCAAATATCACAGTAATAAGGTTACACACTCTTCTGTAATAAAAGAGGGTGTAATCTCTGAGATTGAAGAGTAATATTCCCACTTCTTCTGGTCTGTAGGATACTGTGCTCGCCTTATTAATCCTCTCACGGTTTAATTGTCCTTAAGTTCAACACAAACACCTTCGGCTCAAATAATTTTACATATTCCAATTACGTCTCTTCGTTTTCTTCTAAACATTCTCAGTATTTATTCTCGTTTTGTGTATGAGCGTTCTATGATATTTAAAGTCGATTTTCATTTATTTATGAAAAAAAGCCATGAAATAAAACTCACGTTGGCATGGTTAGGTTTCTGTTGGTCCCACAACTTGCTCTCGTCGACGGCAGGACACTGGCCGGGGACCACGAAGTCCGGGATCTTGTCAGCAGCGACGGCGGCCACGAGGACCAGCAGGATGGCCAGCGAGTTCATGGTGCGAGGCAGAAGCGGCTTCTGAATACAAGAATAGGTCGCCAATTTATATATATATACATCCGGACCAGATGTCAGCTTCTGAGAACTGTGACGTCTTGTTTTATGTGGGCGTGACCTATTTCTGCTCCGCCCATTTAACAGGTTTATCTACGCAGTAAAGAAAATCTTGTTTTATGTTTTTTAAAGTTGTTTACATTTAACCCGTAACAATGCCATTCGGATTTACGAACACAACATAAAACTGAAGGACATAATCACAAAGTCACAGATTAAATGTTAATTGCTACTTAAGCTTTGTTACAGAACGTTCCTCCCACTATTTTGTTTTTATGCTTGAAGCATGCTATAAAAGCAGTGGGATGACTTGAGCATCTTCAGTGTTTGTCAAGCTCGCAACATGTTCACAACGGTCCTCACTGCCGCCCTCGTGGCCTGTGTGGCCGCCGACGGTATTCCAAACTTTGTCTCTCCTGGTCAATGTGCCTCAGTTGCCAACCAGGACAACTTCGACCTCAGGAAAGTGAGTGTATTATAAATATCAAACCGTTTTAAAGACGATAGAAACAGCCTAATCTACTCTATTATTTTGGAATGTATTTTTTATCTTAATAAACTTACTTGAACTTGTGCAGTTCCAATTATAATTTCCTTAAACTGTATATTTATCTGTATTGTGTTATTCGTTGCTACCAGAATAATAATAGACGTTATACGATTTTCAACACTAGTAACATGACTTTACTTCATTGCATATCTTCTCTGCAGTACGCTGGCCGCTGGTACCAGACCCACATCATCGAGAACCCTTACCAGCCGGTGACTCGATGCATCCACTCCAACTATGACTATTCCGATAGTGACTACGGCTTCAAGGTGACCACCGCCGGCTTCAACCCGAAGGGAGAATATCTGAAGATTGACTTTAAGATTTACCCAACAAAGGAGTTCCCAGCCGCTCACATGCTCATTGATGCTCCCTCGGGTAAGTCTTGCCCACATGCTCATTGATGCTCCTTCTATTGAATCTTTGTTCACTGATGTGCCGTCTGGTAAGTCTTAGGCAAAGCTATGAATGCACGTTTTGTTAAACGTAATATTATAATTTAAATATACAGATTCAGCTTCTTATATAAAGATTAATTTTTTCAACAGTGTTCGCCTCGCCGTATGAGGTCATCGAGACTGACTACGACACCTACTCCTGCGTCTACTCCTGCATCACCACCGATAGCTACAAGGCAGAGTTTGGCTTCGTGTTATCCCGTACCCCCCAGACCTCAGGACCCGCCGTCGAGAAGTGTGCCGCTGTCTTCAAGAAGAACGGTGTTGAGTTCTCCAAGTTCGTGCCTGTCTCGCAGACGGCTGAGTGCGTCTATAGAGCTTAAGTCCCTCGAATACTAAAAATGGATATTTTGTTATATTCCTTAAGTTCAAATACGTCATCCCCATTATAATTGTAAAATGCAGGAAAACTGCCATACTTGACCATTACATTAAAGCACAACTGTAACTCCTGTACCAAGTACGAAGATCTTTGTGTTTGATATTAATTATTGTCATAATTTTTAAAATGTAATTATAAACATGTACATGTTTGTACAGTTAAGAATGTTTCAATATAAATAATTTGTACACTATTAAGACATGGCGTAAGTATGAGATAATGTATTAATTAAACATTAAATATTCAAGCGTATTTTTCTCTCCTGACATATTGTCACTCAGAATCATCAGAGAATTCTAATAAATATGAATGTGCAGAGATGAACCGAGGACTTGACTCCCTTCTCAAATTTAAAAACGCAGCAATTTTTTTATATAGAGAAGAACTTACGTGATTGAAGTTCTGAAAGTGAATATCGAAGGGAAAATATATTCATATTTGTGACGTTGAAATCCCCCATCTCCCCCTTCCCTGCCCACACACTCTTCCTCAGTCTCTGTCTCCTCCCTCACTCCCTGTCCACACATGCCTTTCTCTCACCTTTTCCTTCCCTCCACACACATGCCCCTCCACATGTGCTCTTCCTCCCTACACAAATATGCCTTTCCCTTGTATATACACCTGCCTGCACACACCCACCATCCCTCCCTGTCTGCACACACCCTTCCTTATTATTTTAATTTATAGTTAATTCTATGGATTTGACAGTGAACATTTCACATCTAGAGACTTCGTAGTGTTGTCAACCTCGTGAAGATTTGTCATTTACTACGACATTACGTATGAAACTACGTGTGGAACTATACTTCCGAGGACGAGGTAACTCGGAGCAGATACTCCAAGAGGCAAACAGGAAAGTGGCTCTCAAAGACCGCTAGTCACACTTTCGACGAAATCCGAGAGGCTCAAACTCTAATAAAATAATTATTCTCACTGCCCTCTTCATGCCCTCGTCCCTTCATAAAGACGCATGCCCAAAATTAACAGGACATGACAATTTAGGATTTCATGCCTAAAACCAATAGGCATGAAATCGTTAAACCTCTCCCTGATCAGTAGACCAAGCAACGCTCCTAGTTAGACTCGGAAGTATATGTATACACAAGGCAACACAGATAGCATTGCCTATCGACTTGAGAATGGTCCAGGACGGACCGAAACTTCGTCGTCCCTTCACCTTCTAGTGTGTGGTCTGGTCAACAGCATTGCCTCCATTCTCATCCTCGACCGGTGATGCGAGTGAATTAGTGAGAGATCCAGCCAGAATACCTTAAAGACACCATTGGGATTTATGATCCCAAATTCACCAAAAGGAGCAAGTTATCTTGAGATCTGTCATTGGGACACTCTTGCAGGCTCTTCACCACGACCGAATTCTAACAACTGCATAAGACTAAATGGAATAACCCCACCGTGGAGAAGGAGCTATGGATAACCCCCATAGGAACCGTGTTCAGGGTTCGAACCTCATCATTCTAGATGATGAGTTCGAACATTCCTAGATGACAAAAGCCAGAGTGTATGTGGGGAATGTGTGAATCACTGGTTCAGCTTCAGTGGAAGCCTCCGGAATCCTAGAGGGTACAGTAGTACCCCAGGTTGCAATCCTTTTGACCATGGTGTAGCCTGGTTGTCTAGAGCGAGTGTCTGGGAACACCCACGGCATAGGTTCGAACCCGCATCACGGCTCCTACACATTTGCTAATTATTATTATCATTATTATTAGTATTATCATCATTATTATTATTATTATTGATAAAAAATCCGTAGTAGCCGTGTTGAGGATTCGAACCAATGCAGTGGTTTTTCCACCGCGGTTATTCCACTGCGGTTCCATGCAGTCCAGACACTGCATGGCACCGCATAGATTCGAAACCTCATCACAGCTCCAACGGATTTTCTCATTTATACATCACGTTACTGTGATTACTCTCTGGGTATTATTAGCATTATACATTTGTCATCACGTTATATTAGTTACATTTTGGCGTAATTCTTATGTATGAATATTTATCTATAAAGTTTTTTTTATTATTCGGTTGTTTTCAGTGTCATTCATGTTGTTATTAATTACTATCTACTGACATTTATGTTTTTCTGTATAAAACAGATACAGATAGTAACATATTTTACTATGATTCTGTTTAATGAAAAATAAAATAAATTCACGTTAAATAAAGTATGAACGAAAGACTCAAAATTATATTGACCAGACCACACACTAGAAAGTGAAAGGACGACGACGTTTCGGTCCGTCCTGGACCATTTTCAAGTCGATTGTGATGAGGTAAGGTGTTGAAGGCAATAAATAGGCAAGAGAGAGTCTTGCCTATCTATTGCAAGTGTGTGATCTGGTCAACATACTTCAGCCACGTTATTGTGACTCATTGCTTCATAATTATATAAATAAATTGGATAAAGTCCTAGCGATAATTAAGGCCATAAGTTATCGAACGAGTATACTTTAATTATTTTGATTGGAGTTCATAACTAAAGTAAACTCACTCAGTATACATGTTTCCATGTAGAGAGTATACCTCACGGAGTAACAATTGTCTGCTGAGGTCCTTAACGTAATGCTTCGGATACGGAGAGAATCAACAGGATAAACAATTTAAAAAAAGTTTATTTCACATGTACATAATATCAGGAAGGTTCACATATGTACATATCGAATGATCCATTTTATACACATGTGGACACTTGTTCTGTAAACACATGACACATATCACAAATCTTAATGTACAAGTTCACAGTCATGGGGGCGTGAGCCTTCAACCTCACAGTCCTATGTGTCTCACCATAGCTTGTGGCCACTTGTAATCAGACACGTGGGTCATTTTACTGGTGGTTAGAAAGTAAATATCAAAAGAAGGCGCCAAGCCGGGAAGATTACGTAGCACTAACTGTTGGTAAGATAAGGTCACGTTTATGCACATGAAAATATGGGAGACGATAGCGGAAAAACAGCGAGATTGTTGTTTTGATAATTGTGAAATGTTATGGAGACTTAAGCTCTATAGACGCACTCAGCCGTCTGCGAGACAGGCACGAACTTGGAGAACTCGACACCGTTCTTCTTGAAGACAGCGGCACACTTCTCGACGGCGGGTCCTGAGGTCTGGGGAGTACGGGATAACACGAAGCCGAACTCTGACTTGTAGTTGTCGGTGGTGATGCAGGAGTAGACGCAGGAGTAGGTGTCGTAGTCAGTCTCGATGACCTCATACGGCGAGGCGAACACTGGAGAAACAAAAACAATTTAGTGACTAAGAACTTGTTTACGCATTCTAAAAAGTGCAACATTTATACTTTTTAATATTAATGATTCTGTTAATGAAGATTGTGGGCAAGACCTAACCGAGGGAGCATCAATGAGCATGTGGGCAAGACTTACCCGAGGGAGCATCAATGAGCATGTGAGCGGCTGGGAACTCCTTTGTTGGGTAGACCTTAAAGTCAATCTTCAGATATTCTCCCTTCGGGTTGAAGCCGGCGGTGGTCACCTTGAAGCCGTAGTCACTATCGGAATAGTCATAGTTGGAGTGGATGCATTCAGTCACTGGCTGGTAAGGGTTCTCGATGATGTGGGTCTGGTACCAACGGCCAGCGTACTGCAGAGAAAAAGTGCAATGTTGCAACGTCACGATGCGTTACGTATAAATATATTGAAAACCATCAAAGGTTTGTCTTAATCAATACTGCAGACCCATATAGAATATAGGGAAGTCATGACCGTGACTCATTAATTGGTATTAATCACACAAAAGATCACTCACCTTCCTGAGGTCAAAGTTGTCCTGGTTGGCAACTGAGGCACATTGACCAGGAGAGACAAAGTTTGGAATACCGTCGGCGGCCACACAGGCCACGAGGGCGACAGCGAGGAAAGTTGTGAACATGATGCGCGCTTGACTGACTCTGAGGTCTGGGCCCCTGCCCATGCTTATATACAGGAGGTAACCTCCTCCAAAAAACGGAGGGCGGAGCGTACTACAGGACCATTTCCTTGACTATAATGACTCAGATACTGTTTTGTGTATATTATTCATTACTGTATTTAATAATTTCAGTAATAACAATTGAATGTCAATGTTGTACTTTAATTGTAAGTAAAGAAAAGATGTTCGTTGGGGTATGGAGTCAGTAGTTTGGACAACCGCTGACCTCCGCCAGTCTTATATAAAGACCGGACAACGCCACTGGAACTCAGAAGCCACTTCTGCCTCGCACCATGAACTCGCTGGCCATCCTGCTGGTCCTCGTGGCCGCCGTCGCTGCTGACAAGATCCCGGACTTCGTGGTCCCCGGCCAGTGTCCTGCCGTCGACGAGAGCAAGTTGTGGGACCAACAGGTCCCAAACTTCCCCAACGTGAGTGCTCCAGTTCTCCAAAATACACACATGCAACATATGTGTTATAAATCACCAACACAACTACTCAGTGATCCAAACTTCCATCACATCATTTGCGTTATATAAATGTGTAAATTCACTTAAATATTAAAAGTTAAGGTTTATCGGGATGTAATTAAGGATTGTTTTCTTGCCTTGCAGTATGCCGGCGTCTGGTACGAGTTCGCTCTTACTAACAACCCTTATCAGCTGATCAACACCTGTGTCCGCAATGAATATTCCTTCGGTAAGTACGGTTGGGCTCGTTCTTTACTCACAATCGAGAATCCCGGGAAAGACAGAAATGATTTCGCACATTTCCTGTAACCTAATACCGCTGTTCAATTAGCAGTAAATAGATACCTGAGAGTTAGCCCGATTGTTGTGGAGTTACGTCCTGGGGAGAGACAGTAGTTCGGCCTTTTGGGGGTGGGGGGGAGGAGTCTAGATATAATCTTAATCTAGATATAAAATAAGAACTTATAATATAATTTATAATAATGTTATAATATAATTTTTCCTGTTAGGTGCCAAACGCTTTAGAGCTAATAGGAGAAACTTGCGTCAACATGCAGCTGTAGAATACGTGTGTTATAAGTTTGTTTATTTTCCAGGAAAGTAATATAACATTCCATTTTCTCAGACGGCAAACAGTTTGATGTGTCATCAACGGGTGTGACTGCTGACGGCAACCTGTTGAAGCGCAACGGGAAGGTGTACCCCAACCCCCTCGGTGAACCTCATCTCACCATCGACTACGAGAACTGTAAGTAGCAGCAGCAGCTCCTTGTGACCTCGTCTTTATGTGACCATAACATAGAATGTTATATGATATTTTCCAACCCATCCTTCTAATATCATAGTACCTGTAGCAACCACATGGTCAAAAGTACCAATATGTAGTGGTGATCCACCAAACGTTGACGTTTGGCATTACTGAATTTGGACAAACGGGAAACTTTTTAACCGCAACATAATTATAGAATCTAACCCAACGTCTCATCCCAATCCTATACCTAATACATAATATCTTAGACCTAATATAGTACATAAATGAGCTATTCTAGGTCTCGAAAGCTTTAAGTTGGATTTTAACTTTATTTTTCAGGACTTTGGAAAATTTTAAGTACGAGCAGTAAAGTAGTCCATCTCTGCATATTGGTACTTTCGACCAAATAATTACTATACCCACTGTCTTTTCAGGAAGATGTGTTGATATGTACAGTGTACAATTATCCTAATGGATATGACGTGTCTAATTACAAACTTTTTTTGATTGTCACATTCTGTGTTTTGCAATTTTCCAGCGTTTGCGGCCCCGTACGTGATCCTGGACACGGACTACACCAACTTCGCCTGCTTGTACTCCTGCGTCAGCTTCAACTTTAATCATCACAGCGACTTTGCCTTCATCTTCACCCGCTCCCCCAGCCTGGATGACAAGTTCGTGAAGCGGTGTGAAGCTGCCTTCAAGAGCATCAATGTTGACACTTCCCGCTTCACCAAGACGCCCCAAGGATCATCTTGCAATTATGATGTACAGAAAACTCTTTAATTGTCTTTGCCGAGCGATTTTTACATAACGCCATGGTAACATTTTTGTAGTTTGCGAAAAATAAATTTATATAAAAAGACTCGTTTTGTATTCTTTAACAACTGAGCATAAAGACAACTAGATGGAGCTCCTCATGTGCACTTGTTTTCTTAACTGGACGTTTACTGAAGGCTGAGAATGCCTCACTAATGCTCCAGACTGATCTAAACAGCTTTTGTTCTAAAGTAACAATGAAAGTTTCCTAGAAACTCATTTGTGCTGCAATTATCAATTTATGTTTGCAAGTAACAAATTGTATTTCTAGTACCAATTTCAAAGTACAGTATATGCAACAAACATTGATGGCTTGAAACTATTACTGGAAAGCGTTCGAATCTCTTAATAAATATGTGTATATTAAACTTCACTTAATGATGGTATTTATGTAGTGCAGTATACTACTGAAGTAATTTTGGCCAGCTTATCAAGGTACCCCAGCCCAGGGTAAGAATGTAAGCACTATCACCCATCCAAGCACTGACCGGCACATGCCTCCCTCTATGTTGTTAATTTTATGCAACAATGCAGCAGAACAACACAAAGTGTTCTAGCAGTAAGCTGATCTGACTTCTTGCAATGGACGTCACGTGAGATTCATAGGCTTTCAATCACAGGGCTCTCAGAAACGCACATGCACACTCTCAAACACAGGCTCTCAAAAACATACATGCACACTCTCAAACTCTTAGCTTCAAAAACTCTCAGACACACACAGACTGTTTGGCTCGTAGTCACAGACTTATAAATTTAGGTTTACAGAAGCATTGACAGAATTAAAAAAAATAAATGCGAAACTTGCAACTTTCATTCAATCCACAAAGTCACTCTCTTCCCGTTGTTTGTGTTGACTAATCACCAATGCAACAGCGGCAAACTTATACACAGACGTGTACCCAGCTTCTAGGTGTACATACACTGATAGTCTACTTTGGTCCTGAGCATTGTTCAAGGCTAAAGTATACTGACTGTGATAACTCTCCAGAGGTTCACAGATATTAAGTCCGAAACCAAGCCGAAGTTAAACACATAATGAACACCTATAATTAATGTTTTCTAGTAGACACGAGAATATAGTACTATGTCTTCAGCAGTGATTGTACTTTGACAGTGACAGTGCTGGGCAGCGACACTCTCTGACAGTGACAGTGTCTGGAAGTGATAATACCTGGCAGTGACACTATATGACAGTGACAGTACCTGACAGTGACGATACCTGGCAGTGATAATACAATGGCAAAAATATTTTAACTGGTAGCAGGGGATCATAATCGAACAATAAACAATACCTTTAACCAAATTTACGTTTTGTCGAGTGAGATTGTTTTGTTTTTCCAAGTTGTATCAAGGAACGAGAACTCTTAACAACTCAGGTCGAGTAATTTGTGTCACCTTGAAGAGTCGTATTTGCCGGGAGTGAGAAAGCTTGGAATACTGACATCAGCAACTCAAGCCTCCAAGAGCGGAAAGTATATCTGTGGGCGAGTGAAATATGAAGGAGATGGAAATTAATAATTTTATAATAGGAGTGAGTTGATGTATGACAGCCGTGACAGTCACATGTGACAGTCATATTTGACAGCCATATGTGACAGCCGTATGATAGCAGTCCCCGTGGTGCTGTGGTAAGACACTCTCCCGGCGCTTCGCGAGCTCTTTGGCCTGAGTTCGTATCCTGGCTGGGGAGGATTGACCGGGCCCTATTCCTTAACTGTAGGCTCTGTTCACCCAGCAGTGAGTGGGTACCTGGTTGTTCAACTATTTGGCGGGTCGTGTTCCGGGGAAAATTAAGATTAAGGTCAAAAGTGAAATAAAATAATAATATTTCTAATGCACAAGAAAATTTTTAAAAGTTACACACACACAACCAATTATTTTGAAAGAGTTTAAATCTTTCCTGAATCAATGAACATTAAGCTACACAAATATATTGAATGGATATTTTGAAAGAAACATATGCAACACATTAAATATTTCTAACACAGACAAGAAGTCAGAATTCGGAACATAGAAATTTGTCCCTTATTAAAAACTAAACTAAGAACAAGGTATTAAAGCGAGACTGATGTGCCCTGTACCAGCTCTTTGGTTCACATCCACTACAGGAAGGGTAAACACCAACACGACTGGTGTCTTGGGCCGCTCTGCTACCCTGTCTCGCCCTCTGGCTACTGACTATCTGGAATCTGTTGTTGTTATAGATTCAGCTACTCGGAACAAGTTCCAAGTAGCACGGGCTATGGTGAGCCCGTAACTTACCTGGCACAGGAGCGGGGCAAGAAGCACGAGCTATGGTTAGCCTCGTGGACGGGAGATGTCTCCCGTGTGCCCTGGAATCTGATCTTATATCCCCTTATATTAGGGGCGCCTGACAGCTGGGTGGACAGCGCTTCGGATTCGTAGTCCTGAAGTTCCGGGTTCGATCCCCGGTGGAGGCGGAGACAAATGGGCAAAATGTTTCTTTCACCCTGATGTCCCTGTTACCAAACAGCAAATAGGTACCTGGGAGTTAGACAGCTGCTACGGGCTGCTTCCTGGGGGTGGAGGCCTGGTCGAGGACCGGGCCGCGGAGACACTAAGCCCCGAAATCATCTCAAGATAACCTTAAGATATACAGAAAAAGGTCAGGCTATAAATAACTATACTCTCTAGTCAAAACACTGAGCAGACATTTTCTATCAACAGATCCCTTGATCAGACGATTTTCCCAACAATAATATTGGTAACAGTAGCAAAGTTACTAATTGTTTTCACTCTCTGCGTCGTATAGAGACCTCGTCTATCACATCTAAAAATATAAATCCCACACATCTTGTCTTGATCTTAGTAGCGTGAGTCAGTTTTACAGGGCTTACCCACCCTGTCCCTTTATCAAAATCATATACCTAATGTACATGGTTTTGATAAAACATCCATGTACATTAGATACATGTTTTTTGTTTATATAATAGCATGTACAAAGCCTCCTCTCTCTCCTCCACTCCTATATTTACTATCTCTGCTCTTCAAGTACGTATACATTTTCAAAGGTTATACTCAGTTACAAAAAAAATTACAATAGTATTAGAACAGTAACACCAATACATAACTACTAGTTATTACGACAGTGAGGGACTGCTTGTGGGTACAATGGCCAGACTGACAACGTGGTTCCGCATTTCGTCCTGTTGCTATTCTTAGTTGTTCATGTATATAAAAAAAAGTGGGAGGAGCGTCTGGTAGAAATACTTGGAATCGCTCGCATGCAAGTTTAGATAATTCTCAGAAGGCGACCTTAGACCCCCACGCAGGTGTCGCGCTCCACTAATGGCACCTGAAGCTGACTGTGGGTACGGGCCTCGGCCACAACTGACTACCTATCCTGCTATCCTCATCTCTCATCCCTTATCCTTCTCCC
>WNGS01162157.1:3297810-3362993 GCA_020271785.1 Procambarus virginalis
AGAAAGGTTGAAATTGTCAGAGAGGGGGGGATGATTGGGGAGAAACGGTGGAGAGAGAAGAAGAGAGGAGAAAGAGAGAAAAGGCGAGAGATGGAGGAATCTTAGTGGAGAAAGTTGGAGATGTAAGAGATGGAAAAAGAAGAGAATAGTAATACAGAGATGAGAGAAGGGAGAAAGGGGGAGAGAAAGAGACCCGGGCGCAGCGGGTACTCAACCAAGTGCATATATAAAGTAATCCAAAGGACGCTCATTGGAGATTTCAATGCATATATAAAGTAATCCAAAGAACGCTCATTGGAGATTTCAATGCCAATATAAAGTAATCCGAAGGATACTCAACGGAGATTTCAATGCATGTATAAAGTAATCTAATAAGAGGTTCATCGAGATATCATGAGCAAATATAGTATCCTGAAAACGGTCATAGGAGATTTTAATATTCGTTGCAGGAATATTAGTTAGAGGAATAGAAGCCCTAAACCAGAAGATAGTTAATACAGAATATGTGCGTCACATTCAAGAGCATGTTTAAAAGAAAACCTTCTACTAGTATACACCAATTAATAATATAATATATATATATATATATATATATATATATATATATATATATATATATATATATATCTTGGTGATACAAGCACTCTCGCATAGGGTCACACACGGGGCAAAAACAGGGTGCCGGCTAAGGGAAGTGAGTCTCGATGTTTAGTTCTGAGAATCGCTAAACAAGTTTTTTTCCTCTGGCACTGAGTTCTGAGAAATCAGATAAAAAAGTTCCTTCTAACGTCCTCTGTGGCTCATGTGGGTACTCAGTCTCCACCTGTGTCCCCTTTCGTTCGCGTACCACCAGTGTTGAATAGTTTTATCCTTGTCTACCCTATCAATTTCCCTGAGGATTTTGTAGGTAACAAAAGTGTGTGTGTGTGTGTGTGTGGTGTGTGTGTGTGTGTGTGTGTGTGTGTGTGTGTGTGTGTGTGTGTGTGTGTGCAAAAATGATGTGATACAAAAACCCAGACCTGTTCAGAATTGTTTTTTTCCATTTATTACCGATTCTTGGAAGCGAATTTAACCGCTTGTCTAAGCAAGTGTTTTTTCCTTTACTCCATAATTTCAAGAGACCACCAGGCCACTGTATCGGTATATTTTCAAGTCATTCTGACACCCGTCACATATAAATAAAAACAATGACAGCTTAAATCCATCAAACTAATAAGGCTGTTGTTACTAGGGAGAATTATTTTAATGTTGGGAGGGTGTGGCAGAAATGGAGGAGGTGGAGGCGGAGGGGGGGGGGGGGGAGGTTTCCGAGAAGTGCTGACATTACTGGTGAACCAGAAGTTTTGCAGCCCATGGCGGCCTTGCATCTCAATGCTCGGGATGTTGCAGGATTCTCGAGTCTTATGTTTAAGATCCTAATGTTTATTTGTTCGAGAGCTTCTCGTTTATTGTTGGCCAGACCACACACTTGAAAGTGAAGGGACGACGACGTTTCGGTCCGTCCTGGATCATTCTCAAGTCGATTGTGTCCCTTCAGTTCCCTTCATCTTCCCTGCATTCGTCCCTTCACTTTCTAGTGTGTGGTTTGGGCAACATATTTCAGCCACGTTATTGTGACTCCTCGTTCTCGTTTATTTGTTAAAGATCTTTATATGTTCATTTGAGGATGCTGTATCTCCTCATTCGCTTGTGCAAAGCAAACATTTACACGAGATGGATACGTGCGTAATCTCCTGATTCACAGTCGAGTTTACTTATAAACTGGAAGAAGTCAAGAAGTGTAACAGGGAAGCTAGATGACGGCGAGACCCTGTCGAAAAGGTCATTTAGAAATTGGTGGGAAACTGCTCTTAAAGTCTAAGGGCTGAATGTTATGAACACTATGTGTACTTGACCGTACTTGTTGAACGCTGTCAACATTGCGTTTATTAGCTTAAGAAGCAAAAGGTTATAACAAACGGTAATAGCGAAATAGTTTGGAGACTTGTGATTATGTATGGAGTTGGCAGATTACTATTGAATCGTGTCATGTTTATAAGTAAGTATAAGACACCCAACCCAGAAATCTGAAAATAAATGGTGACGATGTTCTGGGTGGTTTTGGACCATTATCAAGTCCTGGACCATTATCAAGTCCTGGACCATTATCAAGTCCTGGACCATTATCAAGTCCTGTAATCATAAACAGTGGTAGAGACAGTAACTTTATAAGGTAAGCGAGTGAGTGAGATGAGAGGCTAGACGCAAGAAGTATTGGGAAAAAGTTGAAGTACAGGAAAAAGATTGAAGGTCTAATTTTCAGCCACGTTATTATGGCTAATTGTCGGCACATGTAGGTAACCTTATACGTGTTAGTGATGTGAATTGACTGATGTTATCGCAGGTGTACACCAGGCTGTGTGGTACGAACTTATTCAATAAATACATGCATTAAGCCATGAGGCTAATCAAGACAAGGATGTTAGTGGGTTTGTAAACATTTTAAACTTTGTAAGCTGGTCTATTAGGAGTTGGAGCATGTACAAATTCTAAGTATGCAAATGATGCGGTTATTTTGAAATTGAAAAATAAACTATAAAACGAATCTGAGTGAAACATTGAGAGTGCTGACTTTCGTGCCTGGTTGGCAGACGAGGGTCTAGTATGGAAGTTGAAAGAAAAAAAAAAGAGTTGGAGCATTAAAAATGGATAATCTGAGAAGCATGTGTGTGTGGTGTGAGGAATGTACAGCGAGTAGGGAATGAAAATGTTTTGGAGAGATGTTGAGTTCAAATCCAATGAAAAACATAGTTGAGAAGAGCATGATAAGATGGTTTGGTCATGCTGAAAAATGAATGATTTAGGAAGGAAGGAAGGAAGGCCGAGATGGCGGTTTGGTGGATACAAAGAGTTTGTGAAGAATGGAATGAAGTGGAACTATCAGGGGAAAGCGCCAACCCATTACCACTATAATAGCACTTGGAAGGGGTCAGGATAATGATCTGGGATGAAACGGGGAAGGGAATGGTGCCCAACTACTTGGACGGTCGGGGATTGAACGTCGACCTGCATGAAGCGAGACCGTTGCTCTATCCGTCCAATCCAAGCGGTTGGGCATTTTGTGAGGAAGAGTAGAATGACTGTAGTGAGATTCTGTACAAAAGAGTGGATATAGAAGGAATGGAAGAGAGAAAGGAATAACTGGGTAAGCAATGAAGAGCTAAAAGGAATGAGGGAGGTAAGATAAGGGGAGAGAAATAGCTGAGGCAGGAATGGGTAGACGAGAGGAGGGAAACGAGGTAGAGAGAATAACTTGAGCTGAGAATGGGATTAGAAAGCAAGTGCACCAACGACTCCGGGTTTGCCAATTGTTGTTGCCTTATTACTATGCAGGAGCTGGCGTAGCTGTGTGGGGGAACATGGTATTATCTGCCCCCGGGAAGTCAAAAAGTAACTTTCAACTGCGGGGCCTCTGTTGATACGTGCCAGGGACTAGGCGGAATGCACGCCCGTTATTACGTACCGAGACTTGTATGGCTCTACTAGTGTCGGTACGAAAGCGGTACGTAACACACTGTTGTCGGTACGTACCGGGATTAGAGGCGTGGACGTGCAAAGTTTTTTTTATGGCAGTTAATATTTGTCTTAGAGTTATCTTTCTTCCCCAGCTCATGCCCTACTAGGCCTCCTTGGAACACGATCAGCCAGGTGATTTACAACCTGGTATCCAATTAATGTGCTGGGTGAACAGGACCGAGTAGCTGAAGATTGGAGCTCAATCGTTCCTGCCTTCCTGGGTGGGAGTCTAACACTGATACCTGGGAGGTGGACATGGTATCCAGTGGTGGACATGGTATCCAGTGGTGGACATGGTATCCTATCAGCCTCCTGCAGACAAAACAGGCACTCAGCGTGAACGTGTTCCTCATTCTTAAACTGCAGTGCTAAGGAAAACTTCAAGTCACTTGTGTAACTTCGCAAGACTTGTCTCGTACCCTGGCCTTCTCCTCTCTCACTCCCGTTCTCCCACTCTCTCACTCATCCTGACCTGAGTCCTTCTCTCTCTCTCTCTCTCTCTCTCTCTCTCTCTCTCTCTCTCTCTCTCTCTCTCTCTCCCTCACCGACGACGTGTTCCGGATAATAACCATCGCTGTCTCTCATACCACAAAGTGCTGTGGAATCGGAGAAATTTCCACACAGTTTACAGCCATTATTTCCAGGTGCGGTAACCAGTTCCAAGAATACTATTAACAACTTCTAGACCTCAGAGTTGAGAAGGGAAATTTTTACACCGTGATTGAGTTCTTGCATGCGATCCTTCGCCCCTAGACGCCTATTTAAGGCGAATCTTTCTTTTCACAACTTGTCTCCTACGTGACACATCCATCTGGCACCTGTCACGCCTGTCATGCATCTGTCACAGCCGTCTTCTACCATATCTACGATGATAGCATGCGTAGATCATCCTAGCCGCCTCAAGGGTACCCGTGTATATCTTAAGTAATGAGGGTTTTCATATATATATATATATATATATATATATATATATATATATATATATATATATATATATATATATATATATATATATGCTCATTAAGGACCTCTGGAGCCATCATCTATAAGATAGTGGATATTCAGTTTATTTTCTTATATACTTTCTACTGATAATAAAGTTTAAAATTCAGTCTATTACTACACAGTAAACCGCAATACAATCTACTGATGTTCTTCTCATGTTCAATGTTTATATTGTTATTTAAAATTATAAATTACCATTAAATTATATTCATTATATTCAAAATATTAAAATTTTAGAATAATGTATGAAGAATAAGAGTAAGTACCGTAGAAAATTATCGTGAAAAAAAATATATTGTTTTCCTTTAAGTTTATTATATATAATTTCATTATATAGTGAGTATTGATGTCCTAATTATTGGTGTTCAATCAAAGAGAAACGCAGAGCACTTTACTACTGATAACACTGCATAATATGCTCCTCATATTAAATTCTGGCACATTTTCTGCCATGGATGGAGCATAATTGTCGCCCATGGAAGAAGCCAATAAGGAGGATAAGTGCTGCCATAGAAGGAGCCAAAAGGAGTATAATTGTCATAGAGGGAGCCACGGAGTGCAATTACCATGGAAGGAGCCAAGAATGAGCCAAATCTTTTAAAAGAAACACAATAACTTTGCAGATGAAGAGTCACAATAACGTGGCTGAAAAATGTTGATCAAACCACACACTAGAAATAGAAGAGACGACGACGTTTCGGTCCGTTCTGGACCATTATCAAGTCAACTGTACCATGCCACAATCGACTTGAAAATGGTCCAAAACGGACCGAAACGTCGTCTTCGTCTCTCCTATTTCTAGTGTCTAGTTTGGTCAACATAATAACTTTCACTCAATGATCACACTTTCTGTCGTATGGCAGAAAATTCACGCAAGATAACTGACATGGTTATAGTTGGATAGTAAATACATGCTTGTGTAAGAATGTCGGTGACTTGACAGTCAAGCTGATTTGTAAGACACTAAAAGATGTCAAGAGTATCTGATCCCAAGACACTGTTTGATCTTTTGTGCAAACTCTGAGATCATGGACACTCCATATGCGACTAATCAGTCAGAAGTGCCGAACAATGAACAGAATGCGTGCAGTTTGTGCGAGGACTGCCAACCAAGGCTAAGTAATTCAACAGGCATGAACCAACCATCGAGCAAACAGAGACGCTGACCTATTCAGGGCGTTGAACTGCACCAAAAAAAAGGAGGGAGGTGAATTAACCTGTTGTCGGATGAGAATATTTAGATTAACTAGTGCAATATGTTTCATGGTAACGTTCACAAGCAACTGTTGTCTACCATGATAACTTTTCCTAAGTACGTTGACCAGACCACACACTAGAAGGTGAAGAGACGACGACGTTTCGGTCGACGACGTGATCGACTTGAGAATGGTCCAGGACGGACCGAAACGTCGTCGTCTCTTCACCTTCTAGTGTGTGGTCTGGTCAACATACTTTAGCCACGTTATTGTGACTCATCGCCTGCTTTTCCTAAGTACTCCTCGTGTTCTATGATAACCTTTACTATTACTTCTTGTGTACCATGCTGACCTTTACCAGTACTTATGGGTACCAGGGTAACCTTTACCAGTACATATAGTGTATAATATTAACCTTTACAAATACTTCTTATGAATCAAGGAGCCCAGCCACTCTACACCCTAAAAGATGTTTCCTCTGTTATCCAAGATTGGCTTCCAGATTTGTAACTCTCCGTCACACAGTGTATATCTAAACCACTATCTTTAAGCAATGTAAATCTTTAAAAATCCTATAACAGTTTCCTCCAATAAACAGCCTAATGCTTTCATCAATGATCAAGATATGCAAACCCCCATCAATCATATACAAATCAAATTATCATAAAATTAGTGTGATTTTCCAATATGTAATTTTACATACGATGTGTAATACTTGAATTGAACGCAATTAATATCGATTGCCCATTAGAGCCATTCACTGCTAACTCAAATTAGGCTAACCAAACCTCAATCCTACAGTTCTCTGCAGCAATTCCAGTTACGTTAATGAAACAGGTTTCATCACTGAAACGAAACTGCCATTCTTCTGTCATCTTTTTGCTCACTGTCTCGTAAATACTCTTTTCGTAAAACATACATTCGTAACTATTGAATTTTCCTTAGTTGGTCGATCTGAATTTTCATCGCGACAGAGTTCATGGAAAGACTGGGACGGGAAATATAAAAAGAAGCCATCATGTTACAAGCAACACTGCCCAACTGTCCATCTCGTAGCAGGCAACACTGCCCAACAGGTTGTCCACCAGTACTAAACAACACGTCTCTACGTATAAAAAAAAACGAAAGAAAAACATGCTCAAACTCCATAACTCTTTTCAGTTATTCTTAATTATTAACATATCAGAAATACAGTATATATATATCTAATATTATATATAAAACTTTTGTTTTTTTTAATAAAAAGTTATGTAATATAAAAATTGACCGCAATGCAACGAATAACATGATATAGTAAATCCACCCAAAACTTAATAATAAAAAACAAAACAGTGGTTTTTAACTACATGTCTGGAAGCACTATCAACAAAAAATGAAAAAATGGATCCAGTATACGATTCTATGACCTGCTGCAGTGGCCCTTAACTCCGTGATAAATGTCCACATAAATTGTCTTATTTGGAACGCGTTCTTCGACATTCAGAAACGCAAATCTGAAACTGAGGTGCAGGCGATGAGTCACAATAACGTGGCTAAAGTAAGTTGACCAGACCACACACTAGCAGGTGAAGGGATGACGATGTTTCGGTCCGTCCTTTCACTTTCTAGCGTGTGGTTTGGTCAACTGACACTGAGGTAGTCTCCTCCATCTTCTATCCTGTTTAATTTCACCTAATTTGTACCCGTGAACTAGTCAACTGTTGTTGCTTACATTCTGGAGTGAAGTCAGTGACAAACTATATACTCTAAATCCCTATTCCGTTAACAAATTGTAATCCAATAAATAAGAAATAAATAAAGATTAATTAACAGTCGATTTGATGTTTAGCTTCCTTCTTATACTTGATTTGTAACTAATATACAAAAGAAAAAGAAAATATTTACATTAGACAATATTACACAACTAATTTAAACCAATATATTTCAGATATTCACAGTCACATGTGAGTTCGCGAAGAGCAGGTTCTTGAAGGCGGTGCATTCTTGAAGTTGTTACGTCTCCGCTTACAAAATTACTACCACTTACCTCGATAGTTTTTTTTAGTTTTCCCTCAAGGGCGAGTTTATTGGGCAACGCCGTCCATCTTGTGAGTGGACACACAGCCATAGCAGGAATGGTGCTCGTCTGCCGTGTGTGTGTGTGTGTACTCACCTAGTTGCACTCACCTAGTTGTGTTTGCGGGGGTTGAGCTCTGGCTCTTTGGTCCCGCCTCTCAACCGTCAATCAACAGGTGTACAGCTTCCTGAGCCTATTGGGCTCTATCATATCTACACTTGAAACTGTGTATGGAGTCAGCCTCCACCACATTACTTCCTAATGCATTCCATTTGTCAACCACTCCACACTGAAAAAGTTCTTTCTAATATCTCTGTGGCTCATTTGGGCACTCAGTTTCCACCTGTGTCCCCTAGTGCGTGTGCCCCTAGTATGTGTGTGTGTGTGTGTGTGTGTGTGTGTGTGTGTGTGTGTGTGTGTGTGTGTGTGTGTGTGTGTGTGTGTGTGTGTGTGTGCTAAATATTTTATGTGAACAATTTGTTAGTGCGTCGCGGAGATCTCCTCGAACCAACGTTATTGTAGTGTACCTTACCTTGAGGATACCTTGAGGTGCTTCCGGGGCTTAGCGTCCCCGCGGCCCGGTCATCGACCAGGCCTCCTGGTTGCTGGACTGATCAACCAGGCTGTACCGTCAGGTCCTCAGGCTAGGCTCGTTACTGCTATGTTCGCCCCCCCCCCATCCTCCTCCTTCACCACACACATTCATGAATTTTAATATACTGTGTGTATTAAAAATTGGTTTCTTCTCTTATATAATTTAATATTATTATATATTAAATTTCTATGTAAGATTAAGCGTAGGCTAGATTAGGTTAGATGTTTAATTTTAAATGTTTATTTGAAGTATGTGAGTGAACCACCCGTCCTCAGACCAAGTTCATTCCATCCAGCGGTCGATCCCAAAGACGTATTCATCAATTTTAACATGATGTTCATTCAAAACAGGAATTTTCTCAAATATAAATTAATATTATTTTATATTACAATATTGTACATATTTAGGCACTGGTTAGGTTAGGTGTTTAGGTTCTGTTGGCGATTATCTGTGTTTGTAGTACGCGGGTAAAGCATTTACAGCGTTGTGGTTCGATCAAAAATCGTCATCGAAGCACTGTTCGAGAAATGATCAAACATCAGTTGTAAGTCTTGTGTAAATATTCCAGCCAGTCCTCGCATACAATGATCTAAGCTCGTTAATCTAGACGCTCTTTAATCCGTTAATCCTGTTTATGAATGAAAAGCGGTTTACACAAGACTCACAACTGATGACGTCCGAACACTTCCGGAACAAGTACTTCGCTAACTCCCACTGTTCGAACCACAATTCAGTAAATGCTTCAACCATGTACTTCAAATACAAATAATCGCCAACAGAATCTAAACACCTAACCTAACCTACGCCAAACTATACACAAAAGTTTTATGTATAATATTATTAATTTATATGAGAACAAACCAATTTTGAATACACAATAGGTTAAAATTAATGAATGCGTGACGGGAGGACGGCCGCTGCTTTAACCAGCCTAGTGTGAAGATGGGTGGAACTATTATGGGAAGTTGTTCTAGTGGTTAAGCACTGTTGTGTCTGGTTGTTAAATGGATAGCTTTACCCTCATCCTTGGCTAGAATAGCCAATGATTTGCTTAACTTGTTTCCTATCCTAAATGATGCTATATTATAAACTGTCATGTTCCGAGATGATGATGGTGATGATGATGATGAGGATAAAGTAGCCCGTATTATTATTATTATTATTATTATTATTATTATTATTATTATTATCGATTCAATAGGTTGCAAGAACAGAAATACATTGATGTGAAAAACTTCCTGGTCATGCTGTAGATCTTATGGACTAAAACGATGCGTGCTAGTGGTCAGGCGAGCATATGTACCTCTCTAATGATTCTTGTACACACCACATTTGGTTAAAAATAATTGTAGTCGTGTATTACTATAAATATTATCAGTTTCAACAGCTGTGAGTCACTCTCTCTTTCACTCGTCTTCTGTGGATCTCACCCCTCCCTCTCTGCACCTCACCCCTGCCTCACAGTACCTCACGCCTCTCCCCTCCCTCTCTGCACCTCACCCCTGCCTCACAGTACCTCACGCCTCTCCCCTCCCTCCCTGCACCTCACCCCTCCATCACCGTACCGTCCCCTCCCACCGCCTTCCTTTCAACTCCTCTCGGTCTTTTTGCATTAACAGCAAAAACCAATGACACTAATAGCAGACGTTAATGCTACACACGTAGTTAATATGTTACAATATCACATAAATTGTCACAATATATTTAGAGTTAGAGGAAACCTTTACATTCCTCAACGTCACATATACAGCAGTCTTAAACTATCACAGTATTCGCAATTCCAAATACGTGGTCTTTTGTGTGAGTGTGTAAGGCAAAGTCTTCTGACCTTCCTGGCTGGCCAGAGGGACGTTAACTTCTCAGAACTGACAGCTACTCAACAATTACTTTCCTGTCGCTTAAAATATATATATTCTAGTTATGAAACATGTACCTTTCATGTGTTCTCAGTCCCCGAGCTCCACTAAGTGCCACTGTCGTATATAATTGTAACCTACATTCGCAAACCGATAAAACTGACGTAATATTCGAGGGGTTTTCTTTGCCAAAGAATATAAAATGTCAATAGGTTCTATAAGAAGCAAGTTAAGATTTCACCACTTCTTTCTTGAACCATAAACTTGTATCATGCATTATGCAATGCATAATGCATGATTATGCAAACATAAGTACACCACCCGGACCAGCGACACCAACGACGCCTGTGTCAGAATAAGAAACTAGGAGCATGCGCCTATTTCCTTATGCTGATGCTGCACGCATCACGAACTTCAGCGTAAAACAACACTACACGTCAACACATAGACCCTGCAGCCATTCAACGCTACAATACCAACGACCAGCATGAAAAATAATTCAACATTTGCTGCCGCTCTTGATAAATTAAAATAGTTCGAACTTAACATATGGTTCGAGGAAGAAATGTCAGTTTCAATTGAACAGGTAATTCGAACTGGTCTGGTAGTTCATCTCTCCAGCATTTACCACCTGCAATGACCTGTTCATATTTGCAGTGGCAATTTGTTAATTGGTAGTGTTGGCTTGTTGAGTGCCAAGGTGGAGTTTCGCCCATCACAAGGACCCAATAGATATCTCCCCATGTGACAAAATGTACTCACAAGGAGCTGTCTAGACCTGCAATCAACGTATTGAGTGAACTTGATAGTGAAATCAGTATTTTGGCATACATCTTGCGCTAAGTTCTCTAATTCGTAAACAAATTGACACATTCTGCCAGTGGACTGACAACCAGAGAGGTACTACTTGGCGACTCCGCTTGAGGCTTACCGCTAACTGCTGTCATTTTCGCTTAACTATTTATTATTGTTAAGGCTGCATCGCTGCCACGGCCACAACACGCGCTACTTCCTGTGTTGTGCAACACTGTTTTCTTGACTGTGTTCCTTGGGAGACTGGCGACCAAGAAAGCGTTGGGTATTTATTATTTTTTTCTATTAAAGGAGCTTCCTAACCTACAAATATGAAAATAAAGAATTGACGTTTCGGTACACGACATGATAATGGTCCAGCACGGACCGAAACGTCGTCAAGTGTTCATTTCAGATGTTTGGATTGGGTATATAATTTTTAGCCACGTTACTGTGACTTATTGTCTTTAATTAACTGAATTGATTATGGTAGGTAATTTACATAATCGTAATTTACTTACTAAATTACTCACGGCCATTAAATTGGCTTTTCTGAGTGGTATAATTTGTACTGAGTTGTTTAGTACAAGTAAGAAATTATAAGTCCATCTTGTCAAGTCAGATGGACTTATGACCGTCTTTTGCAGGCTGTTATGTGCTGGACCTAGACCCTTCACTGGCATATATTGTTTATACATGACACCAGCTGATCATGTAAACACAAATATATTTCTTCCTTATCAGGAGTTGTGCGACATGATATGCAAGTTATTTATTACTGATATCACATGGAACATAATTTTTTTAGAAATATACTATAATTGTTTTGACTATGACCTGAAACACCACAATTATTTGTAATTATGTGGTAAATCGCACACCTCTCTAGGCCTCGTATCTCGATGCCTTTGTAAGCACATTAAGGAGGGAAGACAAAGAAACACAACAGACTAAGATCCGGGTACCTCATCTCTCTATAAAGGAGAATATCTCTCCAAGACTGGAAGTCAGACGCATTGCATGATGATTGGTAATTTTATGGAGAGTTTGTTATGGTAGTCAGGTTGGGTCTTGAAACGGACTGGGCTTCTGCACCTACTTCACCAAGTCAGTGTAAATTAAATGTGCCACCTGGAGTCTGTAGAGTTTATTGATCATTTAAATTTTAGTGTATTCAGATATTGACGTGTAAAGCGAATGATCAGGTGACAGATTTTGCTTTCTTAACACAACCTTTTTAGTAAAGTGATGCAGATAGTGTGTAGTGGAAACGGTTTCAGTGATGAAGGATATGAGGAGATAATATGCGGGAGGAGAGAGGAAGGATGTAAGTGATGGGAATGGTTTAAAGCAGTGATGAAGACAGTGGTTAGTGATGTGGCGAGACAGGCAAGGTGTGAATTGGGGTGATGTGAAGGGTGTGTAGGTGGGGAGACGGTGAGAATTTGGGAGGGTAGACAGGGAGGATGTGTGGTCGAGGAGATGCGGAGGGTGTTGAGCTGGAAGGAAGGAGGGTGTATGTGTGTGGGAGGTGGCCTTGGAGGCTATAGAAGGGGACCGTGGAGGTTGTGTGAGGAGAAACCTGAGAGGGTGTGTGCGAATGGCCTAGTCATAGGGTCGACCCGGGCACCACCGGGTTTCCTCATCTATAATAACATTTGCAGCACCAGCCTAGAATTTGCCTCCTGTGAATCACAATCACATAACTGTAAAGTACACGGTTTTAACAATGTATTGCCAGAACTAAAAAGGCTAAAGTATAAGAAGAGGTTAAAGGAGCTAAATCACATCCCTAGAATAGCGAAGAATCAAAGGGGATATGATCACAACTTATAAAACACTGAGGTAACTGTCAACTTTAACAAAGATTGCCTCTCAAAAAATAAAAGAAAGTAGAGCTAGTGGACATTGGCTAAAGATAAATACGCATATGGATAAAAAAAACTCTAAATAAATACGCGTGTCCTTTACGTGTTTTCAACACGTAGGTGTGTGCTCTGAAGCAGCAACCTTTAGTAGCTGCTAAGGAAAGTATGACGAGTTGCATGCAGGAATAATCATTGCATAAACCAATCAATAGATTGAAAAGTTTGGATTAACAGAGGAACTGCGACCCTTCAGATACATCTGGATGAGTACACACAACGGGTGTAGGCAAATAGCACTGACTAACCAAGCGAGAGAAAGTTCAGTGACACAAAAGGTTACTTGTTAAACGAAATAATATAATGTTAATTTCTCAGTTTCTTTAGTTCTATTCACTATGGTCTGGAGAAGTCTGCTTGGTAAGGTGTGCACGTCAACATTTGTTTACTGCACCACTATAATATATTCCTTGAAATAACTATAAAATCCTACATAACAACGCTGTAAAACGCAAAACCGTCAACAGTTTTAGGAGAATCACTGAGTTCACTGAATTCCTTAGCCTTGAGACAGTGTACATTGTCGAAGCAACCTCATTTAGGCAAGGTGACTTTGCTCACTGTCGCATTGTGTACATTTTACGGCAAAATAAAACTAGCAGGTACTTAACGTGAAGGATTTGCGTACGTCGAGGGTGAGGAAGCTGAGGGTGTGGCCTGGGTGATCTGGGGACGAGTTGAGTTCTGTTGCTATGGCTGGGGACAATGACTCTCATCGTACCCAATGTTAATCTTGAAAAGCTCTTTTGTTGGGGGTGTGACGCTGCAAGAATCTATATTGGTTAACCAATGTCATTAACGTAGTAGTTTCAACATAATCTTGACCTTCACCTTGCCTTTCATTCCAGCATCTCATTCAGCATGACTTGAGATTCTTTATGTGTTTATTTACTTATAGCTGATAAAATATATTTTTGATTTCTGTTTGTTTTTTCTCCTAAAGCAGGAGTCGACGTCCTTGTCCAGCAATAACACAAGAAGGGTCGACGTCCGTGTACACGTATGTATCTTGTATAAAGATACAATATATATATGTACCTTGTCAATTCATCTTTTTTGTGAAGAAATGTTCCTCTGCACATTCATCTTGATCCATATTAGGTAATTTAGTAACGTGCCTCAAGGAGCGATTCAAGCACCCGTTCCGTGGCGTGCCTCACTAGCGCGTTCCAAGAGCCACTAGTTCAGTGGCGTGCCTCAAGGAGCGGTTCCAGCACCCGTTCCGTGGCGTGCCTCAAGGAGTGGTTCCAGCACCCGTTCCGTGGCGTGCCACAAGGAGCGGTTCGAGCACCCGTTCCGTGGCGTGCCTCAAGGAGCGGTTCCAGCACCTGTTCCGTCACTAATATACTTCAGTGGCCATCTACCAACCATCATATAGTCATCTGTCCAACAACATGGACCTTCCGATACAGCAATGACCGTGCTTCATACATGTTAACTTTCCATCTCCGATGGTCCCAGTTGGCCACCCTTCCTTCATTCCGTCCTCATATCCCTTCGATGTCCTAAACAGTCAAATTGACTTAGAGCTTTCTCGTGGGTTATTATACATTATTCTTCATTATATCAACCAACCACATCCTGAGTAAACAGAACACTTGCGATCATTCATTACTTCGCGACACGTTCATCTTGATCTGTGTACACCAAGTGGACCGGATCAAGTGCATTTAATGTTTACGTATCAAGGTGATCAGGGGCAAGGACGAAGTGTACAGGAGACAAGTACTTTGGGTGTGATGGTTCGCACAGGTCCTGTGTAGCATGGCTTACACAATCAATTTTGTTGTGCAAATACATTTGAATTATAATTATTGTTTTCAGCATTGCGTCTGTCACCTACATATAAATACATATATGCAGTAATCGGAAGGAAAAACCCTTAATGAAAACTACACGACCCTTAAAAAAAGAAGAGATGCAATTACGCACAAGTTCATTCATCTGGCCACATGCAGAATAAAATAGCATGAACCAACAGCATATTCCAGGTATCATGAAAAAGAAAACGACCAAACAATAGAAACAAGACAATGCTTAAGTCAATCAGTATAAATTTGAACTAACAAACACGAACTGCAGAACGAAAGACGAGAAAACATTCCTTCTCAATAAACAGAGTTGGGACTGACTGGGTTTCACTGCAAGGTAAATGGGTTTAGGTCTATGCAAATTTGTTAAAATTTATTTTTGACAATGAATGAAATAGAATAAGCTAGATAAACCACTCTATCCGCACTATTTGTGTTGCTAAGGTAACACAAGGAAAGGTGGTCGAGGACCGGGCCGCGGAGGACACTAAAGCCCCGAAATCATCTCAAGATAACCTCAAGAAGGTCTTTTCCTCAACTCTCGACACTTCTTCCAGCCGCAAACATTCCTATTCCTCACCGCTCGTCAAGGGTGCGGTCGACCAACGTTACCGGGGGTGACTTAGCAACAGAGACGCTCGTCTTCGTGTTCCGCTCGGCTCATTCACATGCTGCGAGAGTGCGACCCCGGAGCGGAGTTCTCGGAATAGTATACACCCGGGGAGGCTTCTCAGAAGTGACCGGTTTGCGTAGGAGAAAACCGGTATTGTTGCTTTCAGCTATTCGTATTGTGTTCTTCCTTGGGTACAATTTTACAATCTACTTGTCTTCCAGTTATTTCTTGGTCCGACATTCATTACATTCGTTAATTTGCTGATCGTGCCTGGCAATGATTTCAGTTCTACAATATATTCGTTTTTCGAGGGAAATTGAATAGGAGTATTATAAAAGAATTAATTAAACCCAAGAAGGATCATTATGTCGCTATAGGCAGTTAACTGAAGCCATTATTTCTTGTGAATATGTTCAGCCTGTGATTGAGACTTGCGTATACAGTATAATCAGCCTTTGCATGGGACTGATGTATGCGTCCCGACTGTCCTTGAAACTATCCCTTAAATAATCTACCTTCGTCAATTTGGTGGCTACATTCAGCTAGTCTTGACCGCCTCCTCAGCCGTTACAGAAACTCAGAAGTTACATTAAAATCAATGAAGATCTAGAGCACTTCTTCCCACAGTTATCGGCCAACCTCTTTCTTTGTCAGGTCATTCGCACAAGTCAACTTCTTCCTTCAATCACCTGGTCAGTGGATGTGACCATCTGCTGCCTTAATGTGGCCAGTGAAACCTCTAACTTCTTACGTTATCCGATCAATGACACGTTAATCTTTTCTCCCATCCGGTCAATGAAATCGATATTATCAGCTTTACTAATAATACATTATTAGCTGCCTGCTGGTAAGTGATTAGTGCTGGTTCTCTATAGAGGTGGTGGTGGTGGTTCTCTGTGTTGGTGGTGGTGGTGGTGCTGGTTCTCTCTGTTGGTGGTGGTGGTGGTGGTGGTGGTGGTTCTCTGTGGTGGTGGTGGTGGTGGCTCTCTGTGGTGGTGGAGATTGTGGTGGTACTGCTGGTTCTCGATGATGCTGGTAAGTGTAGTAGTGGCGTTGGTTCTCGGTGTGATGCTGGTGAATGTGGCGGTAATGGAGGTTCGCCATGACCCGTGTTGATTGGGGAGGTCTTGTTGTAAGAGTGGAGGTGCTAGTGTGTGTTTGTGGTCAGGTGAAGACCATTTGGAATATCCTTAACCTTGTTTTTCAGTCTTCTCGGGTTGCATGACTCGTCTCAAGTGGAAAGTTGGAAAGTGTGTGGAGATGATGGTTCAAAGGTCAACCAAAACTAACCACAATCAATCATATTGCAACAACCCACTTCCCACTTCCCTCACTATACTTTCCTACACCGTCCATTTGACTTTCCCACAACCCCATCCTTGCTAAACATTTATCTTCACTACCTATTAAGCCCCATGTGAATTCTTCCGTTTCATTCCTACAGTTGGGAACACACACTGTGTAAACAGTCCCTGTTGGGTACACACTGTGTAAACAGTCCTTGTTGGGTACACACTGTGTAAACAGTCCTTGTTGGGTACACACTGTGTAAACAGTCCCTGTTGGGTACACACTGTGTAAACAGTCCTTGTTGGGTACACACTGTGTAAACAGTCCCTGTTGGGTACACACTGTGTAAACAGTTCCTGTTGGGTATACACTCTGTAAACAGTCCCTGTTGGGTACACACTGTGTAAACAGTCGTTGTTTACATATGTAATTCGAGATATATGCTGCACGGACCTATCTATATATATAAAAGAAAACTTCTGTCTGTCTGAATGTATATATATATATATATATATATATATATATATATATATATATATATATATATATATGTATATATATATATATATATATATATATATATATATATATATATATATATTGAGTAAATGAGAGTTCATCTTCATGTGTAGCAGAATTTACCCCAGAATGTATCCTAGAATAAATAATTGAAGCAGAAGAACCTACCACGTAATTCACTATGTCCCGTTGAAGTTAAGATAAGAATAACAAACCCAGACAATTTACTAGTATAAATTTTTCTAATAAAAAAATAGTTTGGTAAGCCAAATACCGCCGTGAAACACTGAGACAATACACAGATGAAAGTACCAGGAAATAAACAATAGCATAACATTACATTTTATGCACAATGGAATCACATTAAGGAGAGGTAGTAACGAGAAGATCAGCGAGAGATGTGATTGGAGGACATGTCTTGTTATCCATATTGTTTCCTCTCCTCTCGCTTCGTCTCTCTCTCTCTTATACTTCGTGGCTTCACTGATGCTCAGCTCACACCGCATAAAAAAAACTGGCCTCAGAGGTAAGGAGAATTTCAGGGTCCATTTCGTGCAGCTCGTCCTTGAAGCGTTCCAAGAAATATAATTATGGGGGTGCCACGGCGCTCTCCTGTAGTCACTTACCTGTTTCTCACTACCCTCTCTGTTCCACGAGACACTTATCTGTTTCTCACTACCCTCTCTGTTCCACGAGACACTTATCTGTTTCTCACTACCCTCTCTGTTCCACGAGACACTTATCTGTTTCTCACTACTCTCTCTGTTCCACGAGTCACTTACCTGTTTCTCACTACCCTCTCTGTTCCACGAGACACGTACCTGTTTCTCACTACCCTCTCTGTTCCACGAGACACGTACCTGTTTCTCACTACCCTCTCTGTTCCACGAGACACTTATCTGTTTCTCACTACCCTCTCTGTTCCACGAGACACTTATCTGTTTCTCACTACCCTCTCTGTTCCACGAGGCACGTACCTGTTTCTCACTACCCTCTCTGTTCCACGAGACACTTATCTGTTTCTCACTACCCTCTCTGTTCCACGAGACACTTATCTGTTTCTCACTACCCTCTCTGTTCCACGAGACACTTATCTGTTTCTCACTACCCTCTCTGTTCCACGAGGCACTTACCTGTTTCTCACAAGCACCAATGTCTCACAAGCACCAATTTCTAACAAGCATAAATTTTCTTTCTATTACATCTAAGAGCAGGTTTAACTAAATATATATATAATCATTGCCTTGTAATCTTGAAATCTTATACGGCGTTTTTGGGGAAGAGTTTTATAAAAAGTTGATGTAGACTTTCTCTTATTAAAACTACTAATTAATGTATATCATTGCATGAAATATTTCGTAACCACTTTAAATACTTCGAGGAGTTTATATACACTACGAAAGAAAGATTGTTTTGTTGTCTGTTCGAGGTTAGAGGGAATTTGTCGGTTAAAATGGATAGTGATTGATGAAAATAGTAATTAAACAAATAATTAATAAATTTGTTTAGTTGTTGTTATTATTAACAATAATTGTTTAATTGTTATTATTAACAATAATTAATTGTTATTATTAGCAATAATTAATTCGTTAGTATTAACAATAATTAATTATTATTCACAATTATAAAATTGTTGTTTAAGATTTTAACCACATTAAATAATTTTAATTTTAATGTATTGTTTAATGTAATGAGTATACTGGAAAAAGAGAGAGTCAAATTAGTGAACGGTAAAATCTGCATAAAATAATTTAAATTTGATAGATACGATTATTTTAGCAATAATTATAGATATGTGCGTAGCTTTTTCCAATAATCTAATAATCTACGTAGATATGAGGGGTAGATTGCTTAAATTTGCTCGAGTGATGGCAAATCAATTCATGGTTAACGTTATGTAAACGTCATATTTACAGACATGCTCAACGAGGATTGTAAACTGAGATTAGCAAAAAAAAATAATATTATGACAGTGTTTAAAACTCAGTGTTTAAAAAAGAATTGGTGACTTCGTGTACAAGAAGTAGGTAATTTGTTTAAGTAGTTCTGATCTGTAAATGGTCAAGGATGGAATAATAAGTGATGTGGTAGTGGCAGACTCCATTCACAGTTTAAAATGTTGATATGATACAACCCAATATTTTCAGGAACGTGTGCAACAGTTGATTGACAGTTGAGAGGCGGTACTAAGGAACATGAGCTCAATTCCCGCAAGCACGATTAGGTGAGTGAAGACACACACACACACACACACACACACACACACACACACACACACACACACACACACACACACACACACACACACACACACACACACAATTTGTGAAAAATTAACCACAGGGGGGGGCCTATGGCTGAGTCAACAGCTCTTGGGACTCGTAATCCTAGGGTCCGGGCTCGATCCCCGGGGCCAGCGAGAAACAATGGGCAGAGTTTCTTTCACCCTGATGCCCCTGTTACCTAACAGTAAATAGGTACCTGGGAGTTAGACAGCTGTTACGGGCTGCTTCTTGGGTGGGTATGTAAGTGTGTGTGTGTGTGTGTGTGTATCAAAAAATAGTTAGTTGCTAGTAACAGTTGATTGGCGGGCCGAAAGAGCAGAGCTCAACCCCCCGCAAGCACAACTAGGTGAATATACACACACACATAAGGGGGGCGCCACTCCTGTTACCAGACCACTTCCAGGAACCAACATCTCGTTTGCGCTTCTCAGAAGTGCTGGAAAGTTTCCACAAGGGATGATCATGCAGGTGCTCTAGTTACCATAAGCAATCTAATAATAAATGCTATTGATATTACTCCCAACAATTTGTCTAAAGACACCTTTTTCAGCTACTCGTAAATAGAGGACTCTCGGCCAAGTAATCAACTAGAAGCTGATGTTAGGTTGTCATCTCTGAGTGCGAACATGCCATTAGGTTAAGAAGCCAGTGGTTAATATTCAGGCTCTCAAAAAAGACAGTGAACTTCCTGCATGCAATTTAAAAAATGTGAACTAACTTGTTTATAAAACTTATTATAAAATTGTAAATTATCTGAGAGAGGTCAGTGCTTAATATGCGTGCTGTCAACTTACTGTCAACATGCTGTCACGCAGACAGTAAGCCTTCTGACATCTAATTTAAAATAAGAACTAACGTGTTATAAACAATATTTATACTATTTTCAATTTACTGAGAGAGGAACGGGGTTTAATTGTAATTCTGTCAATGTAGAATTTAAGTTTTTTTTCGCAGATTTTCAAGAAATTCAACAAATATAGGTTATCAAAATATTTATAAGTAGTTAGATCAGAAATTATTTGCTATTTAAACTGTTGGCTATATTAGAAAGCCTGAATGAACATTAATCAGTAAGAGTTCACAAAGACACCTGCAAAAATCAAATGACAGCATTAAGTGTCAATAAAGACAGCATTAGTATTCAAAGACAGATGTAACAGCATGCAATGACAGTTGTAAAACAAACAATTACAGTACTAGGAGCAAACAATGACAACGTTCATAGCCAACAATGACAATGCAGGCGATGAGTCACAATAACGTGGCTAAAGTATGTTGACCAGACCACACACTAGAAGGTGAAGGGACGACGACGTTTCGGTCCGTCCTGGACCATTCTCAAGTCGTCGTCCCTTCACCTTCTAGTATGTGGTCTGGTCAACAACAATGACAATGTTCGGTCAATAATGACATTGTTTGAATAAACGATATCAACATTTAAAGTAAGCAGTGATACCATTCAAAATAAATAATGACAACATTAAAAGTAAACAATGAGAGCATTCAAAGTAAATCATGAATGTCGGCAAAAGGACAAAATGTACAAATATATCAAAATTCCTCGTGGTTCGTTGGTAACATATGGGGCTTGAACATCTTGAACCCACGTTCGAATCCAACAACACTTATAACAGTGCAATCAAATGATCCTCGCTGTGTAGTATTATTTCTTAATTACTTATGCCAAAACAAATTGTAAAGTAGCTATTATTCCCCTTAAACTTTGTTTTTGTGACCAACACAGTGACATTTTGCAATTTACCTGATTCTAATAAGAAAACGGACGAATTTCCGTCTTGCAATTCACAAAGAAAAATTAGAAAATATGAATTAAATTTAACATGTATTATACTAAAATTATAGGTAATTTCCCGGGTAATCACACACACACACACACACACACACACACACACACACACACACACACACACACACACACACACACACACACACACACACACACACACACACACACACACACACACACTCTCTCTCTCTCTCTCTCTCTCTCTCTCTCTCTCTCTCTCTCTCTCTCTCTCTCTCTCTCTCTCTCTCTCTCTGTGTTTACAGGCTTAACAAAATTTTACAATCAGGTGACAAAGATTAAGCAAGAAAGAGAAGGATGGGCGGATTGCATTTTCTTGGACTGTAGGAAAGCCTTTGACACAGTACCCCATACGAGGCTGATGCATAAGCTGGAGAAACAGGCGGAAATAACTGGTAGGGTGCTCCAGCGAATAAGGGAGTACCTAAGCAATAGGAAGCAGAGAATTACAGTGAGGGGTGAGACCTCAGATTGGCGTGAAGTCACCAGTGGAGTGACTTCGCAAGGCGACACAGTTAGCATTGCCGGCATTCTGATCCTCGACCAGTGCTACAGGTGAATTAGTTAAGGAAATACTACCGGAATACCTAGGAGACTCCATTGGGATTCATGATCCCAAATTCGCGGAAGGAGCCGATCAGTGGGACATTCTTGTCAACTCTCACCCTCAACCAACTTTTCCAAATGACTGCAAACAGTCCAAATGGGATAGCCCCATAGTGGAAAACATCGCCACATCATTGCTGGAGGCAGCTTCCAGGAAGGACAAAGCGCGTCTTCTAGCTGTGCAAGCGCCCCATGCCGGGATTTCCTCTTGGCAGTCCCTAATTCCGCCTTGGGCACCCGCCTGGACCATCGGACCCTAAGTATTGGTGTTGCCCTGCGCCTCGCCGCCCCTATCTCCACCGAGCACCGGTGTATTTGCGGCCATGTACGGGCAGACCAATACGGCAGCCATGATCTCATCTGTCGTAAGACACAGGGAAAGATTGCCAGGCACGAAGCAGTCAATGACATCATCAAGAGAAGTTTGGCTACAGCTGGGTGTCCAGCACAAAGGGAACCCCAGTTGTGCAGACCTGACAACAGCCAAAAACGCCCAGATGGAGTCACCCTGCAGCCGTTTTTGGAAGGTAAGCAGGTCGTGTGGGACTACACGTGTGCATCTACATTGGCCGATACCTATCTACCTTGCAGCACAGCTGAGGGAGGCGGGGCGGCCACCTTCAGGGAGACCCAGAAAACTAACAAGTACAGGGACCTAAAACGTTGTTACAGGTTCGTGCCGATAGGCTCTGAGACTCTGGGCGCCTGGGGTAAATGTGCCCTTAAGTTCCTGAAGGAGGTGGGCGAGGAACTCATTGGGAAGACTAGAGACCCAAGAGCGGCCAGTTTCATGTTCCAGCGCCTGAGTGTCGCTGTTCAGAGGGGAAATGCGTGCTGTATCTTGGGTACGCACCCGACCCCTGAAGAGCTGGACGAGGTCTTCGAACACTGATTGGTATATTGTTACATAAGTGTGTGTTTTCTGTAAACTGTATCATTGCAATAAAATCAAATAAAAAAATATTTAAAAATAATAGGGGTGGTAGGAGAGGAAAAGTTTAAAGTATTCAGTGAGAATCCACAAGGTCTTCTCTGAACATTATTTATTTTCTTCTTCGAGGATGTGGGTCCCTTTAATTAAACCAATGGTGGTGCCCCTAAATATATATATATATATATATATATATATATATATATATATATATATATATATATAATATATATATATATATATATATATGAATGGGTTTAGCTAGGTATAAATAGGAGCTGCCTCGAATGATACTTTAGACCTTCTGATGATTCCTGTATACTTAGGTCTATATGTAGGCATCACCAATAAGAACGGTTCACATGCTCTCTGTTGCTTAACTAAACCAACCCTAACCGTGCCCACGTTTGCCATACAAAATATATTCAAACCCTGGACGTAACTTCGTCAAACGAAAATGGCCAAACTTATATAAACCCTAAAATAATTTGACCAATCAGGGCGCCTCGCCGATATATGGCTTTTGTCGCCATGTCCCTTGCAGCCTGATAGTTCCGAGAAATATCTAATCCATGAGTATTCTCAGAATTCAGCATCAAGGACAACCTGAACAGCCGGCAGAATTTTGTTGCAATATTAGCAGAACCCCACAGTCTCAAAAGCCGGCTTAACTCTCTATGAGAAGACGTTGTGTGTTAATTTTCTTGGTCTTGGGAAGCTCATCTATTGTCTCCGTGTTGCTGATGGTTCCTTTCTTTTGTTTGAATAAAACAATTATACAGTTAATTGTGGAAGTAAGAGAATTCAGGGTTGAAAACCGGAATTCGTACCAGTGGGGAAGTGAGCAAGAAGGGGGGGGGTTAGACGATATACATAAGGGACAGATATGGAGAGAATATATATAAGAGACAGAGAGACAGTATACTTAAGATACAGATGTGGGAAACAGGATACATATGCCAAAGTGGGAGACGTTATAGCTAAGATATAGATATAGGAAAACGTTTACATACGATGCAGAGATTAAGAAGAATATGCCTTAGAAGAAGAAGAATGTGAAAAAACAGAATAACTGACTGAGATAGGATGAAAAACAGCATCCTTATCAAACAGTTGGCGAGAGACAAGAAACTTAAAAGAAGTTGGTCTCACAAGAAAGACAATAAACATAAGAGACAGAAGTGGAGAGAGAGACAGTCCAGTATATTTAAGAAACTCAAGTATAAACAACAGCAGTAAACTTAATATACAGAGATTAAATAAACTACTGATAGATGTTCCAATCATATAGGAGCAAATCATTAAATTATCATGTAGCCTCTTAAATCTTCTCCTTTCCATAGAATATAAATATTGAATTATAAAATCGACTTATTAAGGAATGTTCCTTTAATTTAAGTCCTGTAATTATCTTGGCTTCCTACTCTATATACTTAAAAAATTTATATACATTCCAAATATGATGTTGGATACTACTGCATAATCAAAATGTAGTTTCACAAGGCAACATAATGTTAAAGGACACAATTATTGCATTAATTATAAGTTATTATAAAAGGAAACCTTAAAATACATGTAATTATCAAAGGAAAACTTCAGATACAAGTCTCAAAAGTCAACTTCAAATACAAGTAGTTATCAAAAGATAGTTTAAGTTACAAGTATTTATAAAAAAAAGACTATGCCCTTTTCATTCATAATCTTCCCCATTGTAGGCCACCAAAATTAACTTGCTATTCAGCTGTTTATAGACCAATTGTGTGTAGTTATAGTGTTTGATCACGTACAAGTAAGTCCATTGTTGATTCTATATGCGGAATGAGCTTTTGGAATCTGTTGATGTTGTGTATGAACTCTAGGCCAAAAGGAGTATCATTTCCAGCAAAGGAGATCATAATTAGGCTGACAAATCAGAATAGATCAATCAGAGATATTTGCAAAAGATTATGAGTGTCAACATCAACTGCTTGGTACATTAAGAGTCAAGAACGCGCCGGTGAAAGAATACTTTCTTTTGTGAAGAGAATTCTCTTTTCAACTCACGAACAGATTAAAAACATTCTCCAGGACTTAGGCAACGACGTGTGAAGGGCTACCTTAAAAAGAAGACTACACCAGTACTGGTAAGCTTCAAGAACAGAAGTTACCGTCAAGTTACAGTTTCTTACAAACTAAATAAAAAACTTGTAGAGCTCTAGCACAAAGTTTTATAAACAAATGATACTCTGATTAACCCTAATCTGTGAAACATGGTTGAGATAGCATTGTGGCTTAGGCGTGCGTGGATGCTACTGAAAGTGCTTTACAACATGACAACTGTTCTGATTGCTTTCTCAGCAGCCGTTCTTCTAGCAGCTGTGCTACAATAAGTCTTTTTCTGTTATATTCTTTCACTTGCTTCTGATTTCTTAAATTTTCATCTTCTCTTTTAATTCTAAAGTTATTTCCTTAATTCCCTCCGTTCCTCATCCATGTCTTGTATGTTATTTTTCAACCCACCTCGATTTCTTTCACTTTCCTTTGCCTAATTCTCCTTTCAGCACAATTTGTAAGCAATCTCTCTTTCTCTCTCTCTATTCCCTTGATAAGTATTTTTCATACTCACTCCTTTTGTTCAGTAATCCCACCTTCTCCGGTTAATTTTCTGGGGGAAGGTGGGATTACTGAATTCTTTTCCAAGAATCTGTCACTTTTATCCAGGCTTTCTCTTTTGGACTTGTTTGACCTTTCAAGTCCTAATTTTTTTCTGTTTAACTTTCTCATTCCTGCATGATTTTTCTTTTGCTTAAGCTTCAGTCTAATTTCATATACAGTATTTGATTCTCCATCTTTGTGTTTCATGTTCTGAATATTCACAAATGCCCCCATTTTGTTGTACATATACTCAATACTCATATTTTCCTACTTATTTTCTCATGTTACTCATCTTTCTTCTTTCCGTTCCTATTTTCAGATCACAAGTGTTACTTCACTCCTAAACCATCCCATATTTTTCTTCTATGTTATCTTACTTTATATACATTGCATATATCAGTGTACTAGGTCATTATTATTGGTACCAGACACGTTAGTTATGAACGTTTTCCCTTATATTCCTAGGGATGTGGCGAGATGTTATCAAGGTGCTTTAATTCTCTAGTTGTTCTACTGTGTGAAACTGTAGCCCATGAGTGATCTCTAGTGTTTAACCACCAGCAATAAAGGCAGTGCAGACTGAGCAATTTCATGTCATTCAATTCCGTCTATTATCTGTATTATCTATTTGTTATCGAATATCTAATTACACTATTTAATATTGTTTTTCTTCCAATATCTAATAATGTTTTTGTGTTGGTGGTAGAGAAAGTCTTTGGCCTAATTATCTAAACCTGTTTTTGTTCGAATCAATGACACACTTTGAATAATTGAACATTATTCAATGACTTGTTGGCAATATTCTAACTGTGATACGGCTCATATTTTAAGTTTTAATATCAAAAGCTTAATGAACCTCCTGCCCAGGCAATCCAAATTCTGAGTTACTAGCAGACCTGGGTCCGTGTGTTGTAAAGGGATCACCCACCTTGTTGTAAAGGGTTCACCCACCTTGTTGTAAAGGGACACCAAGCTTGTTATGAAAAAGCTCCGCCATAAAGTGTGTGTACCCAGCCATATGCGGTGCTTGACGCACAAGTGCTGACATTTCACCATTTACGACGTCACGTCCCGCAACCACACAATCGCCTTCAGCTTCCATGACGATGTGCCAAGAAGTTGAGGCTATAAATATTTACAAGCTGTTACAGATCTCTGTATGAGAGAGAGAAAGATAGAGAGTGTGAGACAGACAGACAGACAGACAGATAACAGACAGAGAGACAGACAGAGAAACAGACAGATAGAGGCAGAGAGATGGAGACGAGAATATGTGAGGTGACGAAGGAATGCTGGTTGCATTTACAACCAGACCATCAGTGCTCTGTGAGGTCAGGTAGCCTTCATGATACTTAAAGTGATAGCTCAGGAATAAAGTAAACTCAAAGTATATCGATACACCGAGTAGCGGGGTATACCTCACAGGGTATATAATTGATGCCATCCACAGATGAGTGGAACGTGGCTTAAAGCAGCTATAACCGACAGAATGACAAACCATCCACAGCTTAGTCTTGTCAAAGCTATCTGCCGTTTACAAAGGCAGTATTATAGCATCCTATAATTTGAAACGGTAGTTAAAAATTATATAGGAATTATCATGTATTACAGTTTTGTGTATTGTTGGTCCCAAGGTTAGCCTAGGTTACATGTTGTGGTTCTAACTGCGACAAGAGGTGAAATAAAAACAAGCGAGATAGCAACAAAACAGCCGAAAGAGGTTAAAGTTAGGCCAGAGCATTATTATGAAGGTTAGAGCTATGTACTGAGAAATGTACTATGCTGTGTAAATGTGCTATGTACTATGTAAGGGTTAACAGCAACAAGGCCAGGGGCTGAGGTTCTTGTTGCTCATTTAAGAGGTGTATTTAAGAGGTGATTCGACAAGAAGGCTTTTGTGAAGCTCTCATACACCTCAGGTCCAACATGAATCTTAGTCCTGGCTTTGTTCCTGTTAAATCCTGTCTTTCTTAGTGATCTGACTTAGCTTTACTCTATGTTTTTNAAGTAGCTTTTGATAAAAATGTTAAATCATTTTTATTGCCAGCAAGTTTGACACAACTCTTAAACTAGTCTTCAAAGGGCGGTTCCTGGAAACGCCAGAAGACAGCCCTCTTTATATTCAATCGAGTTCGACGCTAGTCCTGTGAACATTCACCTTCAGATAAATACAGTTCTGTAGTCCATCAGTCTGAGTAGTCGAATCACAACCGAGAGATCCCAGGTTAGAATCTCCCTGCAGGTCCGACAGGGTGGTGCAAGTTTCCTTTTCACCTGATGTTTCTATACACTTAGCAGATAGTTGCGTCCCTTGGAAGGTCAGTCGTTTTCCTACGCGGACCTCTACAATCCGCAGAGGCTTCCTGTTCCTTTCTATGAAAACCTAACTCTATAATGGCTCATTGTTCATATCGTGTTCCTCTGCTTGTACTAATAACAAAAATCAACAAATCTAGATCATTTGTTTAACATACGTGATTTATCCTCAAATTGTGTTGTGATTTCATTTTTTGTCGAAAACTGTCTCAAAGTAGCACTGGTACGCAAAAAAGTTCATTTATTGAATTTTAAAAGTCAAATTATATGAGACAGATTACCAGAAACTTGACTGAGAGTAACGCTGTTTTATGGATTTGCATAAAGTTCTTACATTGCCGCTCCGTATGGCTTATTTTAAGAAGCAGCCATGTTTGGGTCCATTAATACGCTGATATTTGGCTTTATTTGTAATATTTCGAAGTCCTCGGTAATTGGTGCCCTTTTGTAGTCCTCTGTAATTTGTGACCTTTTGTATCGACTGTAATATGCAAGCCTTTTTGGTTCCATGTAATTTGTAATCTTTTGAAGTCCTCGGTAATTTGATTCTATTTGCTCCAATCATGTGTGATTAATTACAACACCCTGTCGTGTATGTTGTATTAACTGAGCAGATCACCGGTAGCTCAAAATACAGTTGTATTACCATAAATAACAATATTAGTCGCTCTAGCAGTAACATTAGCCATAAGTCGTAATAGTTGAACTAGGAGTGCTATTTGTAAATGCTGTGAAAGTAACAGTAGCAGAAATAGTAGAAACATCGTTTTATAATAGACGTAGTAATAATGTGAATATTAGTAGTTTAATGACAGAAACAATGGCAGTAGTTGTAGAAGTTTAAATAGTAAAATAGCAGCAATAGTACTGTTATTAGTAGTAGTTATGGTGGGATGTAGTTGCTTATTATGATAATTTCATTCGTTATAATTTACGAACTTCGTGTAACATTTGTCCAGAATTATGATATTTTCCCCTCGTTATAATTTACGAACCTCGTGTCACATTTGTCCAGAATTATGATATTTTCCCCTCGTTATACTTTACGAACTTCGTATCACATTTGTCCAGATATTTTGACGAGTTCCGGTTATGTTCGCTGGCACTGCATGTGCGCGTCTGTGAACCCAAAGGCGACGGCATCTCCTCTGTCGAACACCTCCTGGACAGTCTTGTCCTTCGAGTCAGGTAAGCTGATTAACAGGTTCTCAGAAGACAGGTTTTTTAAAGGGCGATTGTTTTTAAAGGAAATGTTGCATAAAAGGCAGTTTTCAAAAGATCGATTCTATAAAAAGGCAATTTTCAACAGGCAGATTCTATAAAATGCAGGTTTTCAAAAGGCATGTTCTATAAAAGGCATATATATATATATATATATATATATATATATATATATATATATATATATATATATATATATATATATATATATATATATATATATATATATATATATATATATATATATATATATATATAAAATATGCCTCACAAATTACTTTCTGATTGATCTGTCAATGTAGCATAAACTACTAACACTAGCAAAACTAACACTACTAACACTAGCAAAACTAACACTACCGTTACTAACACCACCACTGTCGACACACCACTACTAACATCACAACCACCATCGCCACAGTCACCAAACATCTACATCTACCGCGACTATATACACTGCGACGTTACCATCTACTCTCAATATTTTCGCTATTTTAATATACATATTCCCTGTGGGTGACTCGTGGGTGACCCGTGGGTGACCCGTGGGTGACCAGTGTGTGGGTGATGGGAGTCTTGGCCTGCGCCGGAAACCTGCTGGTCCTCATTGGACGTTAGTAGTTAAGGAAACCAATAAGGTCCACCCTTCTACATCAAGAACCTCTCCCTCTCCGACCTGCTGATGGGAGTATATCTCTTCATTATCGCCTCCTACGACGCCTTCTTCAGGGGGTCATACATTCGTCACGAGTACTCCTGGAGACGGTCTTGGCAGTGTAACCTCTGCGGTGAGTGCCTCAACACCTCTCTCTGATATTGTACAGGAAATTCAACAGCATATCTATGATAAAATACTAGAAATTCAACAGCATATCTATGATAAAATACTAGACATTCAACAACATATCTGTGATAAAATACTAGACATTCAACAACATATCTGTGATAAAATACTAGACATTCAACAACATATCTGTGATAAAATACTAGACATTCAACAACAGATCTGTGATAAAATACTAGACATTCAACAACATATCTGTGATAAAATACTAGACATTCAACAACATATCTGTGATAAAATACTAGACATTCAACAACAGATCTGTGATAAAATACTAGACATCAACAACAGATCTGTGATAAAATACTAGACATTCAACAACATATCTATGATAAAATACTAGACATTCACACCATATCTGTGATAAAATACTAGACATTCAACACCATATCTGTGATAAAATACTAGACATTCAACAACATATCTGTGATAAAATACTAGACATTCAACAACATATCTGTGATAAAATACTAGACATTCAACAACAGATCTGTGATAAAATACTAGACATTCAACAACAGGTCTGTGATAAAATACTAGAAATTCAACACTATGATAAACAAAACAGAGAAATTGAATGCCTATTGTATTATTTTGAATGGTGTCTATAGAAGTATAGGAGGTGAAACATTCTTATGAAGCTCTTGTGTGTGTGTGTGTGTGTGTGTGTGTGTGTGTGTGTGTGTGTGTGTGTGTGTGTGTGTGTGTGTGTGTGTGTTGTGTGTGTGTTGTCATTCAATGTGTTCTCAAATTATCCAGCTAATTCAATATTTTTAAGGCTGTTTTGCTACTATTCCAAAGATCTGATGATTAGGTATGCAAGAATTAAACTATTCAGGTTCATTTATAACTATCCAATTTATTTCCAAAGTAATTATTTATTTTGTACTATCCAACCATTCCAATTTTTTAATATTATTGAAAACATTGTTTCTGGTATATTTATTTTTGTATAAATTTAGTTCTACTCTATAAATTTATAAATCTTTATAAATTTTGTATAAAATCACCTACCGGAATCTCTCTTTTCTTTGTAACTTCGTTCCTTTAAAATTTCACATGTATCCAGGAAGTCCCTCACGGGTGACCCATTTCCTAATGGGTTTTCTCTTCTACGAACGACAGGGTTCCTGAGTACTCTGAGTTCGGAGGCGTCAGTGTTCACCCTCACTACCATCACCCTCGACCGCTACTTCTCCATCGTGCACCCGCTCACGCTCAAGGAGAGGACGCTGCCCATTGCCGTCGGGGTGATGGTCGCCACCTGGTCCCTGGCAGCGCTCCTGGCCATTCTCCCACTCCTTGGTATCCACTACTACGGCGACAACTTCTACGGCAGTAACGGAATGTGTCTCCCTCTCCACATCCACGACCCCTACGCCAAGGTGAGCGTTCGTAATGTATGGGCCGAGGAAGGCGTATGTACCATCACTGTCACAATAAGTGTCTTGGTATATATACTACTATATATTCAAGAAAGCTTCTAAATAAAAATAGAAAGATATTATAATGAGATTAAGGCCAAGTCAAATTTCCGAGTGTTTTACCTGACTCCTTCAAGCCTTCGTTCCTCGTAGCTGCCTGCGTCCTTTAAGCTCGCGTCCTCATGTCTGTCTTCTATATGCCTGCCTCTCTCATGTCTGCCTGCCTCTCTCATGTCTGCCTGCCTCTCTCATGTCTGCCTGCCTCTCTCATGTCTGGCCTGCCTCTCTCATGTCTGCCTGCCTCTCTCATGTCTGCCTGCCTCATGCCAGCCTCCCTTACACCTTCCTCCCATTCTCAGGCATGGGAGCATTCGGCGATCATATTCATCGGCTTCAACCTCGTGGCCTTCATGTTTATCGCCTACGCTTACGGCAGGATGATCTTGGCCATCCGGGAGTCGCAGATGTCCCTCAGGTCCACCCAGGAGAAGCAGGACCGGATCCTGGTCAAGCGCTTCGCCTTCATCGTTGGCACGGACTTCCTCTGCTGGATGCCTGTTATTATAATCAAGGTCATAGCGCTCGGAGGTCAGTGCTTGCTTAAATTAACCGCCTGCACGGCTTTCAAACTGTTCATTGACTCAGGTATTGAATTTAGACCTGTTCTTGTTGTTATAGATTCAGCTACTCGGAACAAGTTATAAGTAGCACGGGCTATGGTGAGCCCGTAACTTACCTGGCACAGGAGCGGGGCAAGTAGCATCGGCTATGGTGAGCCCGTAGTGGATTTACCTGGCACAGGAGTGGTGAATTTAGACCTCTCCTTCTCAGTCAAATTTACCATGAAACTGTAGATAATTAGTACCTCCCTACTAGTGTGCCTTTAATTCATTGTACTTAAGTTTGAACCTTACAATGACGAGTGTGCTAGTACAACCGACAGTAAGTGTAACTTTAGAGAGTTGACCTAAAAGTTGGGTTGAGACAAAACGATAGACTTTCATTAGTGGGGTTAACACAACATGGCAAACACCCACCAGTTGAGTTAATAGCAGTGTCTTCAACTAAATGTATTAATAATCCTTACACCTCATTCGTCCCATCAGGTGTTGTGATTGACAGGACACTCTACGCTTGGCTGGCCGTCTTCGTTCTCCTGTCAACTCAGCCCTCAACCCTATCCTCTACACCCTGGCTACCAAGATCTTTAAACAACAGGTAAGGTTGGTGGCAACTGCATCCCCCTGGAGAGAACTGGAGTTAGGGAAATGCCCTGAGTGAACGAGAGAGAGAGAGAAGAGAGAGAGAGAGAGAGAGAGAGAGAGAGAGGAGGGAGAGAGAGAGAGAGAGAGAGAGAGAGAGAGAGAGAGAGAACCTGATTATCATTCAATTTGCTCAACACTTGCAATGACGTCTCCAAGTTTTAACTAATTATATCGATGGGCAAAAGGTGCTTGGACCAGGATCCAAGAAGGACAACTACTGCAATATAACCATGTGTGTAACGCGTGCTCATGTTGGTATGTAATAGCATTACGAAGGAACAAAATTCAACAAGAACAAGACTCCTACATACAGACAGTAAGCTACACTAACGTGACTTGATAATTGTCCAGGACGAACTTAAACCTCGTCTCTTCCATTATTTTCAGGTGTTGATTGGGTCCCTTATAACCTAATTGATTATCAATAATTGTATAGGTATTTATATATGCGAAGTAATAGGACTAATATATTTTGTGAGTATAATACTCATAACCCATTCTAAGTAACCAACCAACCTAACATAGTCCTAACTACACTCAAAGCCATTGAACCAATCCAGTTTTATTCAAAGTGTAACCATTTAATTCGTCTGTTCTTTTGTTGTTATTGCAACAAGAAAAACTTTGGCTGTGTTTCAGGTGGTGAAGATGGTGTTTAATATGAGTCGGTGGCCCGTGGCTCCGCCAAGAGCCGGCACGGACTCCAACCCTTCCAACTCTTACGTTATGATCTACAGAGGTCGCTTCCAGACAGCTCAGGTGAAGTCTGGCTTATCGACGGTGAAGTAATAACGTTTTCTGCTTCTTTATCTGATTGTAATACCCTATTTTAATATCATCAGGGGCTCTACTAATGTTATTCTTCACTCCTAAATTTAAATTATTGTTGTATATTAAAAAAAAAACATGGAATTCAAATGCAGACGGGGAGTCACAATAACGTGGCTGAAATATGTTGACCAAACCACACACTGTTTAGTGTGCACCTATTAAAGCACATATTTAGTGCCTCGCTTCCTTTCCTTATCACAATCGACTTGAGAATGGTCCAGGACGGACCGAAACGTCGTCGTCCCTTCACTTTCTAGTGTGTGGTTTGGTCAACATGGGATTCAAAGACAAAGCCCAATGACATTCCACTTGTGACTGTTTCCAACTCTATTACTTAACTCTTTTACTCATTCTCTGTTTCCTGTGTGATAACCACGACCTGCTCCACTTTAAGAGGTGTTAACACCATACAACTCCTCTCTCGAAGCACCACACAGCTCCTCAGACAAATCCCGAGACTCATCATCTCCTTCCTGCTACCAAGCCACTGTCCTGACGCACTCACTAGTGGCACCAGCTGAGCTAACATGAAGTATTATGCCAATTCATATTATTGAACAACTGTGGTACTGTAAGGTCTACTGCTGTGCACTCAGACATTTTCTAATGAACACTTAAGGACAATGCCGATCCCTTAAGACACACACACGATCACCAGTGACTTTGACCAACATTCAGTAATACACTGACGGAAACAGACTAATTCTGATGAAAATAAATTTGTTATATGACTTCAGAGATATAATGTAGGATATATATATGGCAAAACCATCTCAGGGGTATCTTTTTCGGTATTACAATAAATATCTAAGCAAAACAAGCTGGAATATCCAAGATGAATTAATCGAATTGATATAAGTGAAGATCGTCTTGTTGATTTAATCTTCTCTGTTGTCAGATGTCCACCCGAACACGCGTCGACCTGGCTACAGAAACCTCGAAACTACAGTTTGAACACCGAGGCTCGCCAGCGCCGCCCTGGCTGGGCCCACGACGTGTACCTGCCCGCCCTCTTGCGATATATAAAGTTCCTTCACAACAGATACTTTGCTCTACTTTCCTTTTGGGATCCCACGGCCCTCTCTGGCCGCTCGCCACATCACTGCCTCGTCTACACAATGTGTGAACCGCATCACCGGCATCAAGAGAAGCTTCAGCGTGCGGCGACTGACAGGTTAAGCGGTAAATTGTTTCCATCTTGAACATGAGGGTCCTCTCACCCACATGTCTCTGTCTTGCCTTTCTCCTCCACGAGGTCTCAACATCACTCGGGGCATAAACAGTGCTTCTCGCTTGCCACTTCAGAGGCTCTCAACCTCTCACAGCCATCAACCTCTTTATGACCGATTGTAAATATTTTGTACAGTATTTTTCCTGGAGAAACAGCTTATGTATACTGGATCTCTTGTCCTATTAAAATAAAAATAAAAGATAATAATAAAAACTATAGCTGTGCTTAAATGACGTCTGCTCAGTTAATAAACAAATGTCCAAAGAATAATAAATCTCGGAATTTGTATATCACTGTGATTATAGAAATGGGTTACATCTCTCACTGTATACATATCACATCTCTCACAATCTATATATATCATTTTTTTTTCTGTACACCATTAGTAGCACAGACGATCAAATTTTTTTCCGGAATATTTGCAAATACACTTTTTGTATTATTGTTCATTCATCAACTAGATGTTTTTCAGTTGAACTGACTCAACACAACCACTCTCAAAACACTGATTATTTAGGATAATAAGTTATTATAAATGTTAAATAATTTACGTAAATACGACAGAAATTCACCTCAAAATCGTTCCTTCTCTCTCACACACACACACTATCTCTGAAGAGTTACTAAACGAATGTCAGTATGCGACCCAACTCTCAAGACATCAATAAACAAGTTCACATATACCAACGAACAATGTGAACAAAACATTTTATTACATTTTTTACAACTCATTTTCTTTAGTAATTTGTTGAGAAAATACGATGATATGTTTGATATTTGAGGTGGCTGTATCTCAGTAAATATGGTTGCATAAGCCTTCTTATTTAAAATTAGCAAAGAACCCATATACGAACCATACATATGGCGATAAAGGTACCATACAAATGCTCATATACGTACCATACATATGCCCATATGAGTACCATACAAATGTTCTTATACGTAACTTACATATGCCCACATAAGTAACACATATGCCCTTATAAGTAACATCTATATGTCCTTATCCGTACCATACATATGCCCTTATCAGTACCAAACATAAGACCATAGAAGTACCATACACATGCCCATATACGTGCAATACACATGTTCATATAAGTACCATACATATGCCTATAAAGGTACCATACAAATCTCTTATAAGTAACATACATATGCCCATTAAGTACCATACATATGCCCATTGAGTACCATACGTATACCCTTGTAAGTACAATACATATGTCCTTATAAGTATCATGCATATGCCCTTATAATTACAATACATATGCCCTTATAAGTACCATTCATGCCCATATAAGTACCATTAATGCCAATATAAGTACCATACATATGCCTATATTAGTAGCATACATATGCCCATATACGTACCATGCATAGTAGTCTCTACGTATATGAGGAATATAATATAATATTATTTTGATTATCCATTTATTATTTAGCTCATTATAATTAATACATGTTTTACAACTCATTTTCCTTAGTAATTTGTTGAGAAAACACGATGATCTTTTGATATTTGAGGTGGCTGTATCTCAGTAAATATGGCTGTATAGGCCTTAATATTTAAAATTAGCAAAGAAAGACTTTAGAAAAGAAATGTAAAATGTTGTGGTAAACACAATGGTAACATTTTCAAGACGATTCTATGGCTGGTTTTGATTTTGAGTTTTGAGAAAAATGACGATTTCGCCCGGGCTCGCGTTCTCCGCAGGCGGCGAACTGTACCCCATGTTTGTCTTCATCATCAGGCAAGTTTTCATTACTTGATTTAATCATTGTCTATCTTCTGTATCTAAAATAAGTATGACTGTCTGTGTAAGGTAGAATGCAAGAAGAAACATGAAACTGAACTTTGCACGGTAACTGGTAGGTGGTGCGGGAAGTTCAAAGTGGATTTGGGGTCCACCCCATGAACTAATTATATGACATAACAAATTATAATACAGTTAAATGCTAGGGACAGTATCTTCACTAATATTCATTTATCATATTGTTATATACATTTTGGGAAGCCCGAAAATCAAGAAAAACTTATTGCAGCCTCCTCGTTATACCTTATACGTCCCATATATGCCATATATGCAAATATATGTACCAAACATAAGCCTATGCAAGTACATACTTACGCTCATTTGAGTCCCATACATATAGTTATGACACTATGGGTACCATACTTATGCCCTTATAAGTACCTTACATGCCCATATAAGCACCCTACACATGCCCATATGATACCATACACATACCCATATAAGCCCCATACACTTGCCCCATATAATCACTTTACATGTACCCATATAGACCATACATATGCCGATAAGGTACCTTATAAATGCTCATATACGTACCATACATATGCACATATGAGTACCATACAAATGCTCTATAAGTAACTTACTTACATACGCCCATATAAGTAACCCATATGCCCTTATAAGTACCATCTATATTCCATATAAGTACCATACATATGCCCTTATCAGTACCAAACATATGACCATATACGTACCATAAACATGCCCATATAAGTCCCATACACATGCCCATATACGTGCCATACACATGCCCATAAAGTAACATACACATACCCTATACGTGCCAAACACATGCCATATACGTACCATACACATGCCCATATAACTACCAAACACATGCCCTATACGTGCCATACACATGCCCATATAAGTACCAACATACCCATATAAGTTCCAAACAAATGCCCACATACGTGCCATACACATGCCCAAATAAGTAACATACTATGCCCATAGAGGTAGTACCATACAAAAGCTTTTATAAGTAACATACATATGCCCAAGCAGTACCATACCTATGCCCTTATAAGTACAATACATATGTCCTTATACGTATCATACTATGCCCTTATAATACAATACATATGCCCTATAAGTACCATCATGCCCATATAAGTACCATTCTATGCCAATATAAGTACCATACATATGCCAATATAAGTACCATACATATGCCTATATTAGTAGCATACATATGCCCATATACGTACCATGCATAGTAGTCTCTACGTATATGAGGAATATAGATATAATATTATTTTGATTATCCATTTATTATTTAGCTCATTATAATTATTATTACATGTTTTACAACTCATTTTCCTTAGTAATTTGTTGAGAAAACACGATGATTTTTTTTATATTTGAGGTGGCTGTATCTCAGTAAATATGGCTGTATAGGCCTTAATATTTAAAATTAGCAAAGAAAGACTTTATAGAAAGAAATGTAAAATGTTGTGGTAAACACAATGGTAACATTTTCAAAACGATTCTATGGCTGGTTTTGATTTTGAGTTTTGAGAAAAATGACGATTTCGCCCGGGCTCGCGTTCTCCGCAGGCGGCGAACTGTACCCCATGTTTGTCTTCATCATCAGGCAAGTTTTCATTACTTGATTTAATCATTGTCTATCTTCTGTATCTATAAAATAAGTATGACTGTCTGTGTAAGGTAGAAGGCAAGAAGAAACATGAAACTGAACTTTGCACGGTAACTGGTAGGTGGTGCGGGAAGTTCAAAGTGGATTTGGGGTCCACCCCATGAACTAATTATATGACATAACAAATTATAATACAGTTAAATGCTAGGGACAGTATCTTCACTAATATTCATTTATCATATTGTTATATACATTTTGGGAAGCCCGAAAATCAAGAAAAACTTATTGCAGCCTCCTCGTTATACCTTATACGTCCCATATATTCCATATATGCAAATATATGTACCAAACATAAGCCTATGCAAGTACAATACATACGCTCATTTGAGTCCCATACATATAGTTATGACACTATGGGTACCATACTTATGCCCTTATAAGTACCTTACATGTGCCCATATAAGCACCCTACACATGCCCATATGATACCATACACATACCCATATAAGCCCCATACACTTGCCCCATATAATCACTTTACATGTACCCATATAAGATCCATACATATGCCGATAAAGGTACCTTATAAATGCTCATATACGTACCATACATATGCACATATGAGTACCATACAAATGCTCTTATAAGTAACTTACTTACATACGCCCATATAAGTAACCCACATATGCCCTTATAAGTACTATCTATATGTCCATATAAGTACCATACATATGCCCTTATCAGTACCAAACATATGACCATATACGTACCATAAACATGCCCATATAAGTCCCATACACATGCCCATATACGTGCCATACACATGCCCATATAAGTACCATACACATACCCATATACGTGCCAAACACATGCCCATATACGTACCATACACATGCCCATATAACTACCAAACACATGCCCATATACGTGCCATACACATGCCCATATAAGTACCATACACATACCCATATAAGTTCCAAACAAATGCCCACATACGTGCCATACACATGCCCAAATAGTAACATACATATGCCCATAGAGGTACCATACAAAAGCTTTTATAAGTAACATACATATGCCCAAGCAAGTACCATACCTATGCCCTTATAAGTACAATACATATGTCCTTATACGTATCATACATATGCCCTTATAATTACAATACATATGCCCTTATAAGTACCATTCATGCCCATATAAGTACCATTCATATGCCAATATAAGTACCATACATATGCCAATATAAGTACCATACATATGCCTATATTAGTAGCATACATATGCCCATATACGTACCATGCATAGTAGTCTCTACGTATATGAGGAATATAGATATAATATTATTTTGATTATCCATTTATTATTTAGCTCATTATAATTATTATTACATTTTTACAACTCATTTTCCTTAGTATTTGTTGAGAAAACACGATGATCTTTTTATATTTGAGGTGGCTGTATCTCAGTAAATATGGCTGTATAGGCCTTAATATTTAAAATTAGCAAAGAAAGACTTTATAGAAAGAAATGTAAAATGTTGTGGTAAACACAATGGTAACATTTTCAAGACGATTCTATGGCTGGTTTTGATTTTGAGTTTTGAGAAAAATGACGATTTCGCCCGGGCTCGCGTTCTCCGCAGGCGGCGAACTGTACCCCCATGTTTGTCTTCATCATCAGGCAAGTTTTCATTACTTGATTTAATCATTGTCTATCTTCTGTATCTATAAAATAAGTATGACTGTCTGTGTAAGGTAGAATGCAAGAAGAAACATGAAACTGAACTTTGCACGGTAACTGGTAGGTGGTGCGGGAAGTTCAAAGTGGATTTGGGGTCCACCCCATGAACTAATTATATGACATAACAAATTATAATACAGTTAATGCTAGGGACAGTATCTTCACTATACAGTTAAATGCTAGGGACAGTATCTTCACTAATATTCATTTATCATATTGTTATATACATTTTGGGAAGCCCGAAAATCAAGAAAAACTTATTGCAGCCTCCTCGTTATACCTTATACGTCCCAATATGCCATATATGCAAATATATGTACCAAACATAAGTCTATGCAAGTACCATACTTACGCTCATCTGAGTTCATATATATAGTTAAGCAACTATGGGTATCATACTTATGACCTTGTAAGTACCCTATATAAGCACCATACACATGCCCATATGATACCATACACATGACCATATAAGCACCACACAAAATGTCCATATAAGTACTTTGCACATGCCCTTATAATACCATATTCATGCCCATATAAGTACCATACACTTGCTCATATACGTACTTTACACGTACCCATATAAGAACCATACATATAGCAATAACGGTACCATACAAATGCTCTTATACGTACCATACATATGCCCATATGAGTACCATACAAATGCTCTTATAAGTAACTTACATATGCCCATTTAAGTAACACACATATGCCGTTATAAGTACCATCTATATGTCCTTATAAGTACCTACATACGCGCTTATCAGTACCAAACATATAACCATATACGTACCATACACATGCCCATATAAGTACCAATCATATGCCCATATAAGTACCATACATATGCCCATAGAGATAACATACAAAAGCTCTTATAAGTAACATACAAATGCCCAAATAGGTACCATACTTATGCCCAAATAGTTACCATACTTATGCCCTTATAAGTACAATACATATGACCTTATAAGTATCATACGTATGCCCTTATAATTACAATAAATATGCCCTTATAAGTACCATACTTGCCCATATAAGTACCATACATACGCCTATATAAGTAGCATACATTTGCCCATATAGGTACCATGCATAGTAGTCTAAGTATATGAGGAATATAGATATAATATTATTTTGATTATCCATTTATTATTTAGCTCATTATAATTATTATTACATGTTTTACAACTCATTTTCCTTAGTAATTTGTTGAGAAAACACGACGATCTTTTTGATATTTGAGGTGGCTGTATCTCAGTAAATATGGCTGTATAGGCCTTAATATTTAAAATTAGCAAAGAAAGACTTTACAGAAAAAAATGTAAAATGTTGTGGTAAACACAATGGTAACATTTTCAAAACGATTCTATGGCTAGTTTTGATTTTGAGTTTTGAGAAAAATGACGATTTCGCCCGGGCTCGCGTTCTCCGCAGGCGGCGAACTGTACCCCATGTTTGTCTTCATCATCAGGCAAGTTTTCATTACTTGATTTAATCATTGTCTATCTTCTGTATCTATAAAATAAGTATGACTGTCTGTGTAAGGTAGAAGGCAAGAAGAAACATGAAACTGAACTTTGCACGGTAACTGGTAGGTGGTGCGGAAAGTTCAAAGTGGATTTGGGGTCCACCCCATGAACTAATTATATGACATAACAAATTATAATACAGTTAAATGCTAGGGACAGTATCTTCACTAATATTCATTTATCATATTGTTATATACATTTTGGGAAGCCCGAAAATCAAGAAAAACTTATTGCAGCCTCCTCGTTATACCTTATACGTCCCAAATATGCCATATATGCAAATATATGTACCAAACATAAGCCTATGCAAGTACAATACATACGCTCATTTGAGTCCCATACATATAGTTATGACACTATGGGTACCATACTTATGCCCTTATAAGTACCTTACATGTGCCCATATAAGCACCCTACACATGCCCATATGATACCATACACATACCCATATAAGCCCCATACACTTGCCCCATATAATCACTTTACATGTACCCATATAAGATCCATACATATGCCGATAAAGGTACCTTATAAATGCTCATATACGTACCATACATATGCACATATGAGTACCATACAAATGCTCTTATAAGTAACTTACTTACATACGCCCATATAAGTAACCCACATATGCCCTTATAAGTACCATCTATATGTCCATATAAGTACCATACATATGCCCTTATCAGTACCAAACATATGACCATGTTTACCATAAACATGCCCATATAAGTCCCATACACATGCCCATATACGTGCCATACACATGCCCATATAAGTACCATACACATACCCATATACGTGCCAAACACATGCCCATATACGTACCATACACATGCCCATATAACTACCAAACACATGCCCATATACGTGCCATACACATGCCCATATAAGTACCATACACATACCCATATAAATTCCAAACAAATGCCCACATACGTGCCATACACATGCCCAAATAAGTAACATACATATGCCCATAGAGGTACCATACAAAAGCTTTTATAAGTAACATACATATGCCCAAGCAAGTACCATACCTATGCCCTTATAAGTACAATACATATGTCCTTATACGTATCATACATATGCCCTTATAATTACAATACATATGCCCTTATAAGTACCATTCATGCCCATATAAGTACCATTCATATGCCAATATAAGTACCATACATATGCCTATATTAGTAGCATACATATGCCCATATACGTACCATGCATAGTAGTCTCTACATATATGAGGAATATAGATATAATATTATTTTGATTATCCATTTATTATTTAGCTCATTATAATTATTATTACATGTTTTACAACTCATTTTCCTTAGTAATTTGTTGAGAAAACACGATGATCTTTTTGATATTTGAGGTGGCTGTATCTCAGTAAATATGGCTGTATAGGCCTTAATATTTAAAATTAGCAAAGAAAGACTTTATAGAAAGAAATGTAAAATGTTGTGGTAAACACAATGGTAACATTTTCAAGACGATTCTATGGCTGGTTTTGATTTTGAGTTTTGAGAAAAATGACGATTTCGCCCGGGCTCGTGTTCTCCGCAGGCGGCGGACTGTACCCCATGTTTGTCTTCATTCTCTGGTCGATGGGCAAAAGTGCTTGGACCAGGATTCAAGAAGGAAAACTACTGCAATGTAACCATGAGGGCAGCGCGTGCCCATGTTGATATGTTATAGCATTACGAAGGAACAAAATGCACCATATTTAACAAAAATTGGTAAGGATGCAAATAGATGTGTTAAATATAATCCTACATTACAGACAGGTAGCCTCACTGACGTGACTTGATAATTGTCCAGGACGAAACGAAACTTCGTCCCTTCAATAATTTCAGATGTAGAGTGCATCTCTTATAATGTTATATATTATCAATAATTGTATAGGTATATATTTATGTAAAGTAATAAAACTAATGTATTTTGTGAGTATAATACTCATAACCCATCCTAAGTAACCAACCAAACCTAACATAGTCCTAACTACACTCAAAGCCATTGAACCAATCCAGTTTTATTCAAAGTGTAACCATTTAATTCGTCTGTTCTTTTGTTGTTATTGCAACAAGAAAAACTTTGGCTGTGTTTCAGGTGGTGAAGATGGTGTTTAATATGAGTCGGTGGCCCGTGGCTCCGCCAAGAGCCGGCACGGACTCTAACCCTTCCAACTCTTACGTTATGATCTACAGAGGTCGCTTCCAGACAGCTCAGGTGAAGTCTGGCTTATCGACGGTGTTGACCAGACCACACACTAGAAAGTGAAGGGACGACGACGTTTCGGTCCGTCCTTAACCATTCTCAAGTCGATTGTGAGAACATTCACAATCAACTTGAGAATGGGACGATAAACCAAAACGTCGTCGAACCTTCACTTTCTAATATGTGGTCTGGCCAACATATTTCAGCCACGTTATTGTGACTCCTCGTCTGCTTATCGACGTTGTTAGTAATAACGTTTCTGCAGCTTTATGTGATTGTAATCCTCTATTTTAGTGCCATCAGGGACTCTACTAACGTTATTCTTCGCTCATATATTTAAATTATTGATGTATATTGTAATCTTTGACTTTGTATATAACTGTGATTTCGAGAAATGGGTTACATCTCTCACTGTATACATCTCACATCTCTCACAATCTCTATACATCCTCTTTTTTCTGTATAACCATTAGTAGCACTGACGATCAAAGTTTTTTTTTGAATATTTGCAATTACACTTTTTGTATTATTGTTTATTCATCAACTAGACGTTTTTCAGTTGAATTGACTCAACACAACCACTCTCAAAATAATGATTATTTAGGATAATAACAGTCATTGTAAATGTTAAAATATTTATCTAAATACGAAAGAAATTCACTTCAAAATCGTTCCTTCTCTCTCTCTCTCACACACACACTATTTCTGAAGAGTTACTGAAGGAATCTCAGTATCCGACCTAACTCTCTCACTCACGCTCAAGACCTCACAAGTTCACAAATATCAACGACCAATGTGAACAGAACATTAGCCGCGTGTCTTCAACGGCAGCTGTAACACTGTGGTGTTCCTTGGTCCAGTGATCTACCGAATAGTCTTGGAGAGGAGGAGGAGGAAGGCCAGGAAGCGGTACCCAACAAACAGGGCGCACAGAGCACCGATGTCCATCCCGAAATGTTTCTGGAAAATGGAAAAATATTAGGGACCGCGTGTGTATTTAGGTCTTAGCCGTTATCGTGTAGGATCATACACATATTGGTTATGTATGTTTGTGAATTTATGTATATATATATATATATATATATATATATATATATATATATATATATATATATATAAATATATATATATATATATATATATATATATATATATAAATATAACACTGCAGGGCATTTCAAAGGCAAACAACTGCACCAGAGATTAAACTATTGGGGTACTTTATATATATATATATATATATATATATATATATATATATATATATATTTTTTTTTTTTTTAAAGTTTGTGAGGGTACCACCTCTGGTGATATATATATATATATATATATATATATATATATATATATATATATATATATATATATATATATATATATATATATACAGTAAGGAAGTAAGGAAGGAGAATCACAGATTTAATCTGAACTGTGACTTCATTGTAATACTTTTAAGCTTTGCGAAACACAATTTAAAATTAAAGTTTCCTCCTTAAATCATATGGAACTAAATGTTTAAGTAGACAGGGAAAATATGAAATCTTAGAATTATTTTCAATCTTAAAACCTTTCTAAGTCTTTCAGAAATTATTTCAGAGAACTAACCAAAATCAAGCAACCATCCTAAACAGAACAACTAATACAAAACACACAACCTTCCTAAATCAAACGACCATTATAAGACATAACAACCATCCAAAAATCACCCACAACTATCCTAAATATTTCAATCATACAACTTTCCCAGCTCCAATAACCATCCAAACTCATCCCCACCATTTACCAACCTCATCAAAACCGAGTGTGGCGATGATATCCTGTCCTATTTCAACCTTAGAAGAGCAGTTGCCACTGATGGTCTCGTTGATGCAGAACATCGTGTCCTTCCACTGGTTGATGCTCAGCGCCTCGTAACTGTACTGGAACCAGGACAGGTAACTCATCCAGTCCAGGTACACGGGAACCGTCCTGTGGGGGGGGGGGAACGATGTACATTCTCCAGTATGCAGATGCAATGTTGAAACGATGTGCATGATGATGCATGATGATGACCCACAATCGACGTGAGAATGGTCCAGGACGGACCGAAACGTCGTCGTCCCTTCACTTTCTAGTGTGTGGTCTGGTCAACATATTTCAGCCACTGTGACTCATCGTCTGCAATGCATGATGATATGTGATGAAATAATGATTATGAAATTTAATGATGAGGGTCATGTTAGAATGATGATTAGGATGATTATATGGATAGTGTATTTGGTGATGAAAATAATGTTATGTTGAAGATAACAAAGAAAGATTGTATTTGTTCAGTATAGTTGGGATTTAATAAACATATAAATCATATTAATAATATATAATATTACTGTTATATTAATTATAATTATCACATTGCCAAACAATAGGCAATTATTTTTTGCCGGGTGTATTTTTTTTAATTCTGAAGGTTTATATCCAACTCTCTCTCTCTCTCTCTCTCTCTCTCTCTGTCTGTCTGTCTGTCTGTCTGTCTGTCTCTCTCTCTCTCTCTCTCTCTCTCTCTCTCTCTCTCTCTCTTTTTCACACACACACACACACTTACACACACACACACAACACACACACACACACACACACACACACACACTACTGACCCTGGCTTCATGTAGAACCCGCCGAAGAGCAAGAGAGGGAAGGTGAGGGGTGTAGAGAGGACAAGCGCCGTCTGGTAGTTCTTGGCCATACAGGAAATCATGTAACCTGCACCCACAGCCAGATGGATCAGTTGTAGAACATCATAAATCGAATAGTTAACATAAAGATAGCAGTTATTGTAAAGTGTTGATCACCAGGAGAGTTGTGATCATAAAGGGAACTTTATTAGACAATAGACAGCTATATCACAGCGAATGAGAACAGGAAACGCAGATATGGACTCGTTATTCGTTACTTACCGTATGAAATTGCTACGTTCGCCACCAGAACCACGATCAACATCGTTGTGAAGAAGTTCTCAACACCAGCCCTGGTTTGCCAGGTAAAAAAAACATATATATATATATATATATATATATATATATATATATATATATATATATATATATAGGGGGTACCACCTCTGGTGCAATTATAGGGACCCACAGCCTCAGAGAAGGGAACACAGAGCATTCAGGGAAAAACTTGCCATTTAACTCTGAATACATGAGGGTGTTCGCTTCTCCTACCACCCCCCTTTTTTATGGTGTACACTTTATTAAGCAAGGTTATACAGTTGCATAGTTACAGTTAAGCAGTTATACAGTATATATATATATATATATATATATATATATATATATATATATATATATATATATATATACATATATTATATATATGTAAATAAATATTATATTATATATAATATCTGGAGAAAGATTGTGTATATATATATATATATATATATATATATATATATATATATATATATATATATATATATATATACAAACTTTATTTTTGTGGGGGTCCAACTGTTCATTTCAGTACGTTAGACCCTCATAGTTCCTAAAGGTACTAAATCATTTTAGAATGCTCTTGATATAGTTCCCCTCCCCCCCTCCTCCCTCATCTCTCCTCATCCCTCATCTCTCCTCATCACTCATGCTTCTCACCTGAGTCCCACCATATAGTAAGCAATAGAAATGAAGCCGACGGGGCTTATGATGTATATGGGCAGCTCAACGAGGTTCCTGGTCAGGAAAAAGATGTCAGTGCGATAGAGTCCGTTCCAGTGCTCCCGAAGGAAGAGCGGCATTACCCCGGAGAAGGTCTGTGGGAAGAATAAGGAAGAGAATAGGGAGATTGAAAGGAAAGAGAACAATGAAGAGGAAGACGGAGCGAAATTAGAAGACTTTGATAATGAGGAGGACGATTAGGATATGGGTAAGGAGGGTTTGAAGACATTCAGAGCTCGCGAAATTGAAGAACACAGAACGAAAGACACTGATAACTGTGAAGATTTTTTGGGCTTATGATAATTAATGATGCTAACATATATAACAATGCAGAAAAAATTAATAACAGAAATGTAAACACAAATAATACACAAGCAAACTCCAAATAACGTTAATAATAAAAAACAATGATAATAATAATAATAATGAGTCGAAAATGAAACTGAGGTGTTTGCGTTATCAATTAATTGCAGCTTCAGTATGATAAGCTTGGAAGGTGGAAGTATTGGAGGAGGACATCTGGAAGATGTTGTGTAGTGATGTTGGAGAAAGACAGCTGGAACAGTATTGTTCCGTAGGTATATGTCTGTTCAAAGCCGTCTACGAAAGTTACGTAGTGTGAAGCACTGACTGATACTGTTTTAATGTTCCTGATCCTTAATGTTGATGCCAAGAGAGACATTCACATATTACAATAAAGAGATAATGAGAACATTATCTACTTCTTCTCCGCATCTACATCACAAACCCATCATAGGGAACAACAAGAGAATGAAATACGATGCTGTAGTCTGACCGTAACGACGGGGAACATGTTGGAGAACGTCATATTGGTGAGGAACACGAAGAGAACACCACTGATGTTCTGTACGGATGTGAGCGAAATGCCATCTTTGTCTAGGTCGAAGAAGATCAAGCCAAACACGATGGAGAAAAACTGAAATACAGAAAACCGTGATTGTGTTAGAAATTGTCTGATTTTAATTTAAGTTAATATTCATTAATACTACAGAAAGAACCACTCACCAAAGACTGCGCGATTTTAGTAATCACTAGAGTGAGGTCTCGGGAGAGCTCGACGAAGCTTCTCCTCATCATAGCGGCGAACTGGTTGGCCCAGGAGGCGCGGTAAGGGCTCTTGGGTAACTTGATGTGGGCCAAGGGGTCTCCGTGGACAGGTTCCTTTAACACCTCCTTGATCTTCTCATCCATCTCCTGGCCTTCACCGTCTCTGTGTAGCGGTGGACAGATGTGGTAAGCCTTGTGAGATTGTGGGTTGCTGTGGTGGCGTTTGTATGATTATGAATGTAACACGCGTAGTAATAAATCAATGTTGTTGTTGTTGTTAAAGATTCGCTACCTGTAACAAGAAGTTCCAAGTAGCACGGGCTATGGTGAGCCCGTAGTGGATGTTAATAAATCAATGTCAACAATAAATATATACATATATTTTATATATGGATATGCAGCATTCATAAATGTATCTCAGTATGTATGTGTGATCTTCGTGGGATCTTTCACAATAAGGAGTCCAACCACTTGGGCTGGACGGTAGAGCGACGGTCTCGCTTCATGCAGGTCGGCGTTCAATCCCCGACCGTCCAAGTGGTTGGGCACCATTCCTTCCTCCTCGTCTCATCCTAAATCCTTATCCTGATCCCTTCCCAGTGCTATATAGTCGTAATGGCTTGGTGCGTTGCCCTGACAATTCCCTTCCCCTCCCTCGCCCTTCTTTAATCAGTCAGTCTTTCACAATAAGGAACTTGCCAAGCATAAATGCCTCTCTTAGTGCACATTTAGTGTATGTGAGCACGAATTGTTTCGAAAGTTCTATACTCACTTTCCGTAATCCTGCCAATAAACGAACGAACTGAGAAAGGAAAGAACGAACGAAAAGGGTTATAAACACACCCACTGAAACACGGATGAGAAGACGAACGAAACGGGCAAGCAACACACCAACAGATTTATGAGTAGACGAATGGAAGGGGAAAGAACGGAGGGTTGAGAAAACAAACAGTTGCGAGTCAGAATGTCATTAAAGCATATGCATACAATAGGGAGATCCTGCAGGCCCTCAGCACTCACCTGTAGGAGTCGCAGACGTGAGTGATAAACTGCCGGCACTCCTCCTCAATCCCTGTCCGGACCGCGAGGGCGTAGATGAAATGGTCTCCCGGATTGTAGTTTTCAGGGCAAGGGCGCTCCATCCTGGGGTATAAGGAAGGCAGGGGCCGAGGGTAAACTCAGTTAGTTCTGGAAACTCCAACTCCACGATAATAACTTGTTATGCACGAATACTCGAGAGGTCAACACGACACTTTACAATGTTCTTGGCTCAAAATGGCTACTTTCTCTCTCTCCCTCCCGCATCGGCTGTTCTCCAGATGCGTTTTTATCAAGAAGTGGAAAGAGGGTTTATATTTAATTTGTTTTAGTACTGATAATTAAGTTCGATCCAGGAAAATGTTATTTTATGATGTTTGGAGTCCAGAGACTGATGTTTTAAGAAGAATTTACATTATTTTTAACTGGTGAATTTAATGGCGACGTGGCAATGATATCCCCCGTTTTCTTCCGAGGGAAATTCCACTGTAATCTCGTCTCCTTTGAATGAATTTGTTAGTACAAAATCAGGAGCAATATTAACTGCATATTGAATTAAATGTTAGTAAATGATGTCATTTTTTTCCGTCTCTTAGCGACTAATGAGTGACAACTGACCTGGTGAAGAATGAGTGGGCCTGGTCGACCGTGCCGGAGAAGGCGACTCGGCCCTCGGCCATGACGAGAAGGCGATCAAAGAGGGCGAATACCTCTGAGCTGGGCTGGTGAATAGTGGCAATGACCGTCTTGCCCATGCTAGTGAGTCGCTTCATGGCCCCCACCACACTCTGTGCCATGAAGGAGTCGAGGCCGGAGGTGGGCTCGTCACACAGCAGCAGGAGAGGGTTGGTGATCATCTGATCCACCAACCAACCATCCGTCACCAAGGAACACAAGTGGATCATTTTGTTCAGTATAAAATCCAACAAGAGACACGGAAACATACACACATACAACGCTATTTCTAAGGCACTCGAACGTGACTGTAAAACTCAACATATAACTGAAAGGACTAGTGAAGTATCAGTCATTGATTTACACCATTCGTTTGTTTTTATGTTATAAATTCACAATGTTAATTAAATTTATCTGGTCTTTGTAACTGATTATTACGCCCTTAAAATTGTTGGTGGAGATAATCACTCTTGTGAAATGACAACAAATAATCCAAACACTCGTAAACCATTCAATTGTGCTATACAGTCTCCTCGTTTTGGTGCCTTCTTTTTATAATTACTTCTAAACCATTCAATCCTATCCACGCATTCCTTGAAATAAATTAAAATTTATTAAAATCATATAAAAGTGGTTCCCCTTATTTAAATGCAACCTGATTAAAACCCAGCAGTTACCAGCTTCACAATTCAATCACAGCCTTTTCCTGCTTTCAAGACTGGTCAAACATTCTCTTCGTTTGGTCCAAACACCAACACCTTCACCCAAACACTTCCTTTCGATTCCAAAGACTTTCCCACTCCACAGGTTGAGACAAAGGGCAACACACCTCGCAGGCAAAGGCGAGTCTTTTCTTCTCTCCGCCAGAGATTCCCTTAATGCGTCCTGGGATGCCGATCCTCGTGTTGGCGCACTTGTTCAGGCCCAGCTGTGGAGATGCCCACACCTTTAATAACTCGTAGAATTTAATAATCATTAGTGTTGTAATTTATCTTAAACTGAGGAGCTTACACACACAGTGTGTGTGTCAGCTCCTAGTACTTACCTAGTTCATAACTAGGTGAACTAGGTGAGTACATTCACACACACAACACACAGCACACAAATGGGTTTGTACATCAGCTGTTTGACATTATATTGACGGGATCACAAACCAGAAGCTTAACCCGGGCAATTAGGTGTGCACACACATATATTGAGAAACGCAAGGCCGAGGACCAGAAGCAAATAGAGGATGGAAAGACCGTTGGGAGGGACAAGAGGGAGAGTTGTGGAGCAGAACGGGGTCAAGGAATATACACCGGTGAGACACCTTAGATAAAATGTTGACCCAAGTAAGTCAAAACATCAAGAGTGAGATAAGAAAAGAAATGATTCAACACAAGAAAAATAATAAATGTGCTCGAATAAGTTAGTGTTATCAAAGAAGGAGATAAGAAAAACTTAAATATACTCCATTCAGGTCCAGAGCTTGAGAACAAAGTTTAGGGAGCTGGAAATCTGGAAATCAAAGAGTGGATGAGCTTTGTTTTAAGGAAAACTTCCCTTGCAACAATGTAATATTTTTTTTATCCAGAAGTCAAGTAACTATTGCAAGCAGTCACTTTCTAGGACGCAATAACTATCACTAGTCAACTAATACAATGAAAATAGGCAATCCCTGTAGTAGGAATTAAGTAATACGAAAGAACCAAACAGTAGAAAGGGTAAGATAAAAACAATGACTGTCCGTGGCAAGTATCAACAAAGGAACACAAATAGTGAAGTCAGAAAACAATGAAGACAAGTTTTTTAATTTCAGGCCCGCACAGGATGGAATGAAATCAGTTGATTAATACCGTGATCACAAACGAGATGCCAAAAAAAAAACAGTCCTAGGAAAACGAACTCTTCTAATTTCAACGTTAGACGAGAAACGTTTTCCTCAACAAGGGAATGACATAGGAGGAGATACCCACAATAACGGAAGCAAGAGACAAAAGAAGAGGAAGAAGAAAAGGGAACCAACGTCTTTCAGCTTAATAGTGCGAGAGGAGAGTTGGGAAGCCCTCGTCCATCAACCCAATAATCAAGTAGCATAAACCAATTCTTTGATGACATCAACTCATGTTGATGTCATACTCTTGCACCTCACAGAAACGAAGCTATTATAACTCTCAAACAATTAAGTGTTCCTTCAGGACTATCATGAAATAAGAAATGACAGTAGAGGAGGTGTAGCAGCGCTGCTGGTCACAGGATACTATAAATTAGAGGTCTCAAAGGTTATATATCAGGTTCCATAACAGTAGTTCCTCCACAAACAGCAGTGTCTAGTCAAGGTTCTCACCTCCTTCATGACCTCCTTCACGCGTTGCAGCCTATCCTTCTGTGAGACCTCCTTGCCAATCCTCAGCTGAGCCTGTGACCAGCCACACACACAGGAGAGAGAGAGTTAAGATTCATCATATGGCTAACAAATATTCCATTTTTGTATTGTATTCATGAATAAAGAGAATTATAAAAGGTTACAACATTTTGCAGACAGTAGTATGCTCTAAGAATGTGTGTGTATCAAACTTTGGTTCTCTGTATCATGTGTGTATGTAAGAGCTATTTGTATGAGTGCACGTGCTACTTGTGTGTGCGTGCGCTATTTGCGTGTGTGTGTGACGTGCGCTACTTGCGTGTACGTGTGACGTGCGCGCGCTACTTGCATTGAAGTGGAGCTGCTCCTTAACGGTGAAGACGCCGGTAAAGAGATCTTCCTGTTGGACGTACGCCGAGACGCCAGCAATAGTACGCATGTCCACCGGCTTACCGTTGATGTGAATGTCGCCTGAGACCTCCAGCTTCGTCGTCCTAGGCACAACGAATGAGAAGCATGCGTTGATGACGGAGGGACGTGCGGTAATGAATGAGAAACATGCGTTGAAGAATGAGACACATGCATTGATGAATAAGACACATGCTTTGGTGATGAAGACACATGTGTTTATGATATCCTTGATACAGTGATGAAATATGTCAGAAAGTTATACCACGTCAGATGTTACCTTGTTTTGGACTTCAAGAGAAAGGACTTGACCTGAAAATGAGGTATTTAGGTGTAGTGAGGACATGAATGATTGATTTTTAACTGAAGGTGAAGATTGAGAGAGTATATTCCTGAAGATATACAGGGCTGAGAGAGAATATAGACAAAGATAGAGACATGGCTAAGATATTATCCACGAACATTATGAAGGTAGCAACTACCTGAAGGCGTGACTGGTGAAAAGAGAAAGTTGGTTGTTGTTAATGATTCGCTACCTGGAACATAGTTCCAAGTAGCACGGGCTATGGTGAGCCCGTAGTGCCATTAGAAAGTTGGTAGAGCGAGACCCCCTACCTGAAGGTGAGGACATTCAGGAGTGTGGTCTTCCCAGCTCCTGACGAGCCCATGATAGCCAGCAGCTGCCCTCCTTCACACATCCCTGAGACTGTGATATCCAACAAATTAACAACCCTCTTCCACCAAAGCTTAATTACTATTCAAAAAAGAAGATATTCGTAATTTATTTATGTAAGATATTATTCTGATAAACAATAGAGTATAAACAATAAAAGGTGTATTGTACACCCAATGCCGGTGTGTGTTTGTGTTTGCGTCATGAACGTGTTCTATCCTCGTATGGATATTGACTCATGTGCATTAGTGCGAAATTAGTTTTGATAAATGTATGTTGTAAGTCGGGAAACGTATATTCGTCACAATATGAACAAACATGCAATAAAAGGGTTAATACGATTTTCAAGATATTGACAAATGAAATTTTGTCCATATAAGGTAAGTGCATTTGATTAAACTTAACTAAACCATCAAAGCTAATGTTGGATTAACTTTCAGCAAATCCAAAACAGAAACAATGAAAATAACAACGTTTTACAGTCTATTCACATTATTAGACTTTCAAATACTGAACACGCAAAGCTGTTCTTGTCGTAATGAATTGAAATCTGAACTAATTAAGAATATAATGGATTGAAAAACATTAATTGCTCATGTCAACTCATATTCTGCTTTAAAATAAGCAAACTATTTACTCCAGATGTTAAATAAATATGAAGTCAGTGTTAAATGCATTTGTAAAATAATTACCCTATCAATTGCATATATATATACATTTTTGAATGTGATTATTTTCGCGAACAAAGGACGGAGAGTTGATGATAAACTTAGACACTCACCGTCTTTCAGGATATGAGTCTTGGGCGACTTCTTGATGAAGCCTTTGCCCGGGGCGAAGACATTGAGATTACGCCATGCGTAGGTCACCCCCGCAGCAGGATCGAACCCGTTCGCAACCACATCCTTCTCTCCCAGGTCGATCTCCTCCATTGTCTAGCGAAAGAAGCCGCAGTTGAAAGGCAAAGCGGAGAAGGCACAAAGTAGATCGCGACCTGGAGAAACTCCGAGACAAGGACGACACAGAGGCGGGTTAATCGTCACTTGAAACAGTACTAGACGACAATAATGGACATTAGACTTCTCTTATGGTAAACGAGAAGTGAAAAGAAGCCCAAAGGAGATGAAAGAGATATAACTACATTCATATATAGGGCCGGGAGTCATTGCACTAGTTGACTGACAGCCAAATGGCTGGTCCGGGAGCAGCAGCTTAGGTATTCGCCAGCACAGCTGAATATGAATTAACACAACCCTGCACACACACACACACACACACACACACACACACACACACACGCACACGCGTGGTGCTGAAACCAAAGAATACATATCTCACTCAACAAACGCTAATGGGTGATCACATACACAAATATAGCAATAACATGTACTTTCACTGCCTTTTAAGCGTATTAACCCCAAATATGCTGCTGGTATTCCTCTATCACACGTGTTAACCCCACACATTTGGGTGTATCCTCAACCAATCATGTCGCACATGTTGTAAGCATCCTCAACGAATCATGCTACAATAACAAGGTCAGACTTGCGTAAAAATAATCAAGTGATAACCTGGTGTGTAGATAACATTGTGATAGGATTCACGGTGATAACCACGGTGAGTATCATATTGACTCCCCCCCCCCTCGTTATCTCTCCCTTAACCATCACCATCACCACCATCATCACCATCACCATCATCACCATCACCACTCAACCAACCACTATCACTCTACGTATCTATGTAACTTAATGTGGAGAAATTCTTAAGAGTTAAGAGACAGTTCTATCACTGTTGTTCTAGTAATATTCATGTAGTTTATGTGGGATGACATATTGCCTACATCTTAGTCATTTACCCCAAGTTTACATATTCCAGACAGTGTAAACATTTTATGTACGTTTAAACTGCCTTCTCTTACCTGCTTCTCTCATGGCTGTGTACCGTCATCTTAGCTTCTGTCAAGTCCTTCAATCATAACCCAAGCAACTTTTAGCACAAACTTGAGGCAATAAGACCTGTAACTTTTATACCATAAATGTAAATCACTGAGCCTATATTAAATTCGATTTCAGTACCTGAACCCATTATGTGACTGTACCCTTCAAGCTAATTTAAGCTAAATAAGAACAAGTTGTGAACAGACCGATGATGGGACAAGTTTATGAGCTCTAAATCTAACCTATCAGTGGTTAACTTGTTAAACGAAATACGGGGGATTCAGTTGCTGATGCCATTATGTGCCTCTGTAACTTTTTACTCTGTCACTAACAGAAAGGTTATGACGCATAATAAATGAATTAAACTAAGTAAAACTGACAACGATTTAGGCATTCGTGCACCATAATCACGCCAGTGAAGATTTCATCATAGTCTGCCGTGTAACGAGAAAAAGGTCGTTTTCTCTTTTGTAACGTAAGTGCTAAATAAAGAACGTTTAAGCTCCTTAACTATGATATTTATTCGTCTTTCACACCATAAAATATTTCTAAGAATAACTTGATAGGATTGCCACTGTGTCACCAGAGAAAGTCACATCTTCGGAACGTATATAATTTTTGTCTCTACGTGTAATTTTTGTTTTTAAACAAATCATCAAACCGGGATATAAATGAGTTGACATAATCTTGGATTAGCCTGAAAATAATAACTCACCAATAACTCTACCAAACTGTAGATCTGAGATAAAGTAAAATCTCCACCACCTATTCCATTTATAATTATACTCTGATGCAAGAAGAGCCACGCAGCTATGAATCCTCGAATGAAATCAGCAGAGCCCTATAGATGTTACTACTAGTCGAGTTAAGACTCGATATATGCATCACAAGAAGCTTGCATTACCTGCCGATGGTTCCTATACCCCATACTGATGGGTATAGGATGAGGATGGGGTGCACTGCCGCTCAGGGAATTGGTATGAAGTGCACTACAGCTCACAGGAAGAGTTTGAGATACAAGCTACATGAACTAGACGAACAATGTTATCCTGACACGCGAGAGAAATAGAGAGAATACAAACGAATTCAAGAGCAGCATTAAAGTCGAGTAGACCAAAACAAGGAAGAGAAACACGGAGAACCAACTCACCTGCGATCGCCGTTTGAACTTCAGCCCTTGAACTGATGTCATCTTAAGCACCACGATATTTCCAACTCAATACTCACTCTTATCTATATACCTTCTTACGAAAGTAATCTTTAAGAGTTAGGGAATATTGGCTTTCTGTCGGGCAGCTATGAGGTTTGTTGTGTTTTTGGTCTTAACTGGCCGTGCTATCTTGGAGGATTGCAGGCTTATCAGCGTAATCAGTGATAGCTTACAGCGATATCAAAGGGAGTTGCTGGAGGTTATATGTAATGTGGTTGATTAGGTTATATTACCAGAGTTAAAGGTGTTAGTGGGAAACGTGTTTCATGTGTTCGTTTGTGGTTTGTTCGTTGTGTTGGTCGTGTTTTAAATGAGGGAAGATGGCCGAGTTGTTTGGTAAGCATTATTGATTTGACTGGGAGATGGGTTAATTGTTTTCAAAATTTATTCTTTTATGAGTTTTTTTGAGTTATTTGATTTATTCATTGTTTTATGACATAACTGTGTTATGAATTAACTGTTTGATGTGGTATTTGTTTTAAGGTTGAAGTGTTTTATGAATTAATCGCTTTATGAGGTAACTGTTCTATGAGTTAATTGTTTCATAAGTTTATTTTTTCATGAGCTTCATTCTTTTCTATATTTCTGCTCAACCTGAACAAAATATTTATCCAGGCATATTATTATCTGAAAAAATTAGTATTTACCCCAATGTTGATGGGTATTAGAGAGAGTTAGCCGAGAGAGACTCCTTCGAGGAAGTGACCATCCCACAAAATCATGTAAATGATAGTTGGACCACAAATTCGTTCCTGGGATTAATATTGGTCAGTTCAACGCTCGAGGGAAGGTCAGGATCTTACAAGCAAGGGTTACATGAACTGGCAAAAAGAAAAAATAGATGGTACAGGTTCTCTCCAAGGGTAACAGACCTGTACTACATATTCAGGCCTGGGGGGCTACTACTTTCCCATCTTCTCTACTCTCCTTCTCTCCCATTCTCTCCTCCTCTCCGCTCATTTTCCTCCTCCCCATTCCTCGCCTGCTCCCTCTTGACAGCACTCTGCCCTTCACACCCTCACGTACGCCTTTACCTACCGTAACAGCTCCTCGCGGTACATGACAACCCACTGTTATTTGCGCTAAAATCATCATGAGATAGTACCTGTACTCTGAGGTTACCATTGACGTCAGGGCATTCCAAATGGGTTTTTATTATACCCCTAAACAAGTTATGTGTGCTAATCGCGGGGGAATACGCGCCCAAATAATACGAAGTAGCATCCACTCAGCCTTGGGGCAAGCGATGGATTGGTTATACGTGTCTACCAGGACGATAGCAGTGTTTCCTGGTTAAATGCCCTTAAGGTGTATCACCTCAAGAACGCCTTCAATCACCTCAATAAGGTGTATCACGTCAGTCACTTACTCTAGTATGCAAATTAACATTAGCGCTTTCAAATTCTGGTTATTGCTCAGCCAGTCCACAACACTTACTCGGAGAGAACATTGAGAAGAAAAAGCTGAGATCTGCGAATTGGGAAAGAGAAGGGCAGCCAAACCAGTGGGACCATCAGAGGGTCCCAAAGAAGAGAAGCCTTCGTTGTACTGATCAGTCCAAATGGAGGATCAAACTGCTTCTATATGTCTTCCGTGGTACCTCTTTTTGTCCTCTTGGCCTTCACTAAGGGTGTGTAAAGGTACCTTAGAGCTGCCAGAACGGGTATTCCGTTTTCCTTTTCGTTGTCTTCTGATATTATTTGCCTTTTTTTGCGATAGAACAATAACAAGACGCCTCCAGCGCTACGAGAGAAATTCCTTGCATGCTGCCGGTGCGGTGANACGTTTCGGTCCGTCCTGGACCATTACCAGGTCGACTGAGTTCATGGACTTGATAATGATCCACGACGGACCGAAACTACGTCGTCTCCTTATCTCCTGGTATGTAGTTTAGTTCTCATTTAGTTATTTACTGGTACTAAACAACGTAGGTAACTGCGGCCAGTTTGACTAAGAATTAGCTCCAGCAAATTCCAATGTTCCTAGAACTGTATGCTGCCTGGGTCGAATGATCATCAGTTAACATCGCGTGAGAAGATTAGTGGATTTAGAGTTTAACGAAAGTTTACTGAAATATTAAACACTAGATGGGCAAACTTTTGGGTGTCAATCATAGTGACAGGAACTGAGCGTATTAGATCAGGTCTCGATAGCAGCAAACGCGCAGGAATGAGGCGAGCAGCGTACCAAAGGATATCTTCGAATTCCATTTCCGATATTATGGTTTCTCATTCGGATCATGCCTTGGGCAGGAGTGGTGTGGACGCTTTAGCTGCTGGTGAAGCTGGAGAGTGCGTTTCCGTGGAGTTACTCAGGCACTCTGGTGTAATGTCCATCGCCAGCATATCCCTTGCTGTGGAGGATGTGGAAGGAGGATAGGAAGGCTGGAAAGTCGATCTAGGGGAAGGGTCATGGTTTGCAGGATTGCAGTTCCAAGCCAGCAAACTGAAAGGGGGTTGTTCGCTTATTTTTTAATGGAAGTTGTCAAGAGAAACAGCTATGGAAGAATCATGCTCGTTTAATCGATTTGATTAAATAAACCAGTCGACTTGATATGGTTCAGGACGGACCGAAACGTCGTTGTCTCTTCACTGTCTAGTGTGTGGATCGGTCAACGGTAAACTTTACAAAAAACATTTGCTTAGCGAGTGAGTGACATTAAAATAAGGAATTGAGGAAGTGTATCAGACATCTATGTATTGCTGCTTTTGAAGAAGGCGAGATGTTTACATCTTCACGGGATTTCTAAGACGGCTGACACTCTGAGGAGAACTAGGGTAGGCAGTGACCAAGCACTCAATAACTTTCACTGCCAGTAATAACCATTCTATGGTGGCTCCTGCTACTCCAGCAACCCGATGATCGCTCTTGCTGCCCAGTCAACCCCATGGTGATTCTTGCTACTTTTGTAACGTCATGGTGGCTCTTGCTAACTGTTTTGCCCTCCCACAACTCTCAAATAAAAAAGGCCGTACACATTGGCATACAGACAATCTTCTCTATCCAGGGTTCGAACCCGATCGAAATTGGTTGCGTAGCATGGAGCGAGCGTAATACCACTACGCCACAGGGAGAAGGAATTTGTATAATTCCGTTTAATTAGAGTAATTTATTCAAAGAGGTTAGCTAAGTATTCACTTGCTGTGTTGTATACAGCTACACATTCCTGGGAAACATGAATATAAGTGTAGTTAATTCCAGCTTGGTAGACACCGAATGATTCTCACAGCTGTATTGTCAACAAGCAACAGTCTCTCGGATAGCCAGGAGGAGAGATAGACAGAAACAGACAGACAGTGACTTAAAAGTGACAGTGACAAATGTAGGAGAAAAAGACAGACAGATAGTCATACAGACAGAAGTATGTTGACCAGACCACACACTAGAATGTGAAGGGACGACGACGTTTCGGTCCGTCTTGGACCATTCTCAAGTCGATTTGAGAATGAAATCGACTTGAGAATCGTCCAGGACGGACCGAAACGTCGTCGTCCCTTCACATTCTAGTGTGTGGTCTGGTCAACATACTTTAGCCACGTAATTGTGACTCATCGCCTGCATACAGACAGAAAGACATTCAGACAGTCAGACTACCAATTCATCAGGAGGCAGAGATCAACAGTTAGAGGGTTGTGATCAGAATGAAGTGGAACACCACAGGGTCAACTACTAGGACTCGTACTGTTCATAATACAAATGAATGATTAGACTCGGATACGATCCAAAAGGAATAATCAGAGTCGATGAGGATTTCAGAATGTTCCTAGAAGACCTGAGTCTTGAAAATAGCTACGTGTGTTAAACTTTATTAAAAAAATTACAAATGAATAAAACTGGGTACAGGGGTGTGGAAGCTTCAATTACAGTATGTAAAGTGTAATGATAACTTCAAGAGTCAGAAAAGAAAATAGATCTAGGAGTTAACATAACACAGACACTAGAGGTACAGGTTAAGAAAATGCCAGTGGCTTATTCGAAGCCTTCAGGAACGTGGACTGAGTCCTTCAAGACATTTCACACCACCATTGTCATAACAGTTCAGGAATATTTTGTTCAAGCGCAGATCCCTCAATAAACAAACACGGCAGCACTGAAGACCAGAGTTTTCCTAGAAGACTGATTGTTGAATCTTGAGCACTGTGCTATGAGGAAAGACAGATTGAGCTATATCTCACTAGGCTGTATGACAATACTGAGGTGACATGATCGCATCACATATGATTCTTTGAGGCATGACAACGTGAACAAGAACAAAATGTCCATTATGAGTATAGGAAGAGCGAGTTAGCTTGGGCAGGGGCAAGTGGGTACGACAGGGGTAGGTCGAGATGGGTTGGGCAAGTACTTGAGGAGAGGATATTAGTAAGCAAATATAGGAGAAAATGACAGTTGGTGAGCAGGGAGCAGGACGAGAGAGCATGGGAGGAAAGACTTCTTCAGTGTGAGAATAACGAACAACTGAAATAAACATTGAATAAGAAGAAATTAAACAAGCTTATTTCCCAGAAGAAGGCATCATAAACAGGAGAGTCGAACCATTACAGCAGGTCACCGACTGCTCAATGGCTAAGCCCAGGAGCTGAAGCTCCCACCAGCAACACACATAGGTGACCATGTAAAGCTGAATGGGTACTGAAAGGTACAGCTGCCCATTAACCGGCTGTAATGCTTGTTTATTGAAAGTAAATCAACCTTTCACTCAGATGAGGTTGTGGTGACTGATGGATGTTACATACTCCATGGATGTTACACACATCCTGATGCTGGTGAATGTAACATCATCCAGCTCACGCCACTCGCAGCTTCCCTTCCTCGTTAGCGAAATATTTTCAGAGTAGAGCTAATGTTATGTGTCGTGTAATGCTTGGCGAGGCGGCTGGAATTTAATATGTGGGAATGTATAGATAACGTAAATGTTATGTATATATTTTTGTTAAAATGGATTTCACATCCTAAAAAATATATATACATTTTTTTTAAAGGGGGGACAGAAAAATTTAATTACATTGTTTTTAAAGCTCCATTAAACTTTGAAAGGTAATTTCTAAAATATTTCGAGAAATAACAACTCCAATTAAATTGAAAGGATAAATTCCATAGAACTGGAATGGTAATGCTGGCACTTCCAAAGAAATTAATCCCAGCCAAATCGAGTCTATTTTCAATCCAAATTAGGGATGCTTTTTTCGAAAAGTAAAACCACTTTGAATAAAAACCAGATTATCGTTTCGAATTAGTGGCTTGATACAGGTTCTCGTTGTGTTTTATATTGTATACTTATGTCGCTGAAGCTTTGTATTGATGCTGTTAGCCTGTGTATGTTTCCTGACACTGGTGTATGTTTCCTGACACTGGTGTATGTTTCCTGACACTGGTATATCTTTCCTGACACTGGTATATCTTTCCTGACACTGGTATATCTTTCCTGACACTGGTATATGTTTCCTGACACTGGTATATGTTTCTTGACACTGGTATATGTTTCCTGAAACTGGTATATGTTTTCTGACACTGAAATTAACACTAGTATATTGCTTCGTGGTTGTGACACTTGGTCGCATCTTCACCTTCTCACAGCTTCACTATGTTGCCACACCACTCACCAACACCATCACCATCGTTCTCCACCACCATGTGTCATAACCACTATCAATACCCACCATCGCCACCCTTCCCAGCCACAAACACTCCCAGCTACAACCACTCCCAACCACAATCCCTCTCCGCTACAACCACTCCGAACCACCATCCCTCCCTTAGTCTCATCTATCGCCTCAATTGTTGCAGGAGGAAGCAGCCTCTGCCAGCCGGGCTGGTTCCCTTGCGACTCGGATAACTTGTGTGTGGAACGAAGGTTCATCTGCGATAGGTACTACGACTGTCCAGACCGTAGCGACGAGTGGAACTGTAGTAAGTATTATCGTGGAGAGTTTCTACGTTATGGTCGTGGCCCTTCTACCTCTAGTTGTATCAGTGAGTGCCAATCGCATACAAGAATGGGATATCTTATGGTTATCTTGAGATGATTTCGGGGCTTAGCGTCCCCGCTGTCCGGTCCTCGACCAGGCCTCTTTTTTGTTACACACACCTCAGGAAGCAGCCCGTACCAGCTGGCTGATTCCCTGGTATCTGTTTACTGCTAGGTAACAGGGGCATAAGGGTGAAAGAAACTTTTTACCCATTTGTCTCCGTCTCCATCGGGGGATCGAACCCGGAACCTCAGGACTACGAATCCGAAGCGCTGTCAGGCGCCCTGGATAAATAGATATTTGAAAGAACTTAAAGATTTTCAAATTTCAAATGAACTTAAGTAATCCAAATTTGTGTTTGGTGATTTATCTCGTTATAGATAAAATTTTACAATGAATAATTAGAGGTTATGAATCTCCTTGAGCTCTTCATGCAGAGATCAAGCTCGAACGAAATGTAAAAGAACACTTCATCTCTCTACATCGTCAAACTCAGCCCATGAAATCGAACACTTGAGGAACTCTGTGTGAGTGAATATCCAGGAAAGTCGCCGAGTTGACGATTGCTTAAATGAAGACCAGTTGAAATGGGTCTGTCACAGTCTCCTCTTGTGATTTATTAAATGGGTCTGTCACAATCATTGGATGAGCATCCTCTTGTTGAGATTCGTTAGTGCCTGTAACAAAGCATCAGTGATTATAGTTGTTATTGGGTTATGTCCACCGAATTCCTTGTGAGACCTGTAGCGGATGCTGGAGTCAGTTGCAGTGTCATATTCTAAAACTCTAAAGCTGGGTTTATGGAACAGATTTTCTGTTCAATGAAGAGATTTGCAAAATGATTACGTCCTTTCGTCTTGCAACGCTTTGCTATCTCAAATTAGGGATTTTGAAAACTCTTAAAATTTAATAAATTACTCTATTCTCACTCTAATTCACCATTACACAACTCATAATATCGTGAATCACCACAAAGTAGTACATCACGCTACGTCGACAAGGAGCATAGAACATCTACCTAGTAGAACATTCTACCTAGGTAGAACATCTACCTGGATAGGTAGACTATCATAATTGTATATACATAGCCCCTTTGATTTACAAATAAAGAGACGTTCTTAGCATCCCATCGTTCAATGGACGCTGGGATGGTATATTGAGACGAGCGAGAAAGCATCTCTCACATTATCCGTCATCCAAAGAGAGTAAGTGTGGGTGTTGAGTAGATTAGTGTCGGTGTTGAGTAGAGGTAGATGAGTGGGGGTGTTGAGTAGAGGTAGACACAGGTAAATGTGGGATCACGCTCACTAGAGAAGTTGACGAAGCAATCTTGAAAGCGCAAGTCTGATTTACAAACTAATTGGCTTATTGGATTCCTGATTGAGGAATTGGTTATTTCCTGATTAAAAGCCAGATTTAATTATGAAATAATTGGTTAGCTCACCGGTTTATGAATAATTGACTAAAATAATTTCATTATTACTATTTTATTTGTTTTTAAACAAATTGCTTAAAAAAAATATGTAGTTAACTAATCGAATAACGAAGTAATTGACTACCAGATTGATTAGGTGGTAGATTGGATAACACATTGAATAAAAAAAATTTATCAAGAAATGTTGAATGATTCAAAATTGAATCATGTTTCATTATTGATGTTTCACTATATGTTTCTTGAAACTTTACGCAGGCGTTCGTGTGTCCGGAACTCTCCCTTTTGAAGTTGTTGTTTGATCGATGCATGTAATTTAGTTGGTATTTCCTCCTCCTCCTGCCTCGTCACGCGTTGGTTGATGAGTTCAAGTGATGCGGAATTTCAGTATACAAGTTCTCAATACATCTAAGAAAATCAGTGTCTGGAAACACCTGAGGTTGGATTGGAAACAGGGCTGCTGATATTAAATAAGTTACCGGATATATATATATATATATATATATATATATATATATATATATATATATATATATATATATATATATATATATATATATATATATACACGCAACAATTTGCTGGCTCTGGAATCAATACCACAGACCAAGATATGAAATTATATATCATTCATTTAACAAGAATTTTTCAACGTTACATTTTGTGAACGATAATTTAAATCTGTTAAGTTATTATTTGTCATGAACTCTACAAATTTAAAAATAAATTACTGATTGATTCGTTATTTTATACAAGAACAAAATTATGATTCGTTTAAAAACTACATCGAATACCAAAAGGTATACAAATCTCAACCATTTTCAGTTTCAGATTCAAATGGATTACAGGTGTCTAATACAGGTGTCAGTCATTTAACTAACAAAAACACCGGGCGAGGGAGACTCGCCTCCGTCTGCAACACTCTTCTGTCCCTCATACTCATACGACAGTGACTAGACGTGTCTTCCTGAACACCATACTCAAAAATACGTCAGTATGCCAGTGATACACCTCGACCTCCACACCACAGTAACTTACATGCCAGATTGACAGTGGGATGATTCTCCCTCAACACAAGGCTGATTGACATGCTAGTATGACAATGATAAGCTTTTCTCCCACGATAACACACTGATTGACACTTCCGTTGACAATTTCAAAACTACTCCCTCAGCACCAAAGTGGCTGAC
>WNGS01162157.1:3364552-3390624 GCA_020271785.1 Procambarus virginalis
ATCATTCCGTGGAAGGAATAATATGCAGTTAAACAGAGGAATACTAGTCCATCACAGTTAAATAAAGACATAGAGAACCAGTCACTCAGTTAATCAGAATTTCAGATAAACAAAAATCACAGTTAAAGGGACAGTTAAATTGAGTCAAAGGTAAATAAAGTCACAGTTAAATTGAGTCAGATGTAAATAAAGTCACAGTTAAACAGTCACCGTTAAATAGAGACGCAGTTAAACACAGTTATATAGTTACGTTAAGTAGAATTACAATTAGCGACACAGTTATACAGATATTGGTGGCTGATTTATATATCATGTAATCTCATAAAATACATTTTATGTAACCTCATACATATATACAAGTCTTAATAAACTTATCAACCAAACCTAAGTACCAGGATTGTTTTTGCAGCAAAAGCAGAATTTGAATTAGTTTTTGATATCGCTGAATTAACAAATTTCAGTAAGATTTATATAGTGAAATTATTAACCCTATATATGGATCTAACTCTGCCTTGACCTACCTCCTCCCTCCTTTCTCCCTCCCTCCTTGTCTTCCTCGCCTCCTTATCTTCCTCCTTGCCTTATTCCCTCATTGCTTTCCATCTATCTTGCCTCCCTCTCTCCATTCTTGCTTCCTTTTTTCTTGTCATCCTCCCTCCTTCTTTATCTCCCTCCTACTTTGTCGCTATTCCTCTTTGCTTCCCTCATTTGATAGAGAGGGTGTGGGGTGATTTAAACGGATAAGAAGGGGGGAAAAGGAGAGAAGAGAGAGAGTTTTAAGAGAGAGATAGAGAGAGAGAGAGAGAGAGGAGAGAGAGAGAGAGAGAGAGAGAAGAGGAGAGAGAAGGGGGGGGAGGTAACGAAGGAGGATTTATGATTTACAGACAAACAACTGACAAACACAACCATTAATATAGCTCAAAGAAAGGAAGGCGCCGTCAACTGATGATGCATTGTGCTTCGAAACACGAAATGAAGCAAGGAGGGAGCGAGGGAGGGAGGAGGAGGGAGGAGGGAGGGAGGGAAGGGAGGGAGCGAGGGAGGGAGGGAAGAGAGGAGGGGTAGGCAGGAGTGAGTGATTGTTGGACGGATGGAGAGAGAGAGAGGATGAAGAGCAAGTACGAAAGGGGATTATAAAAGGTAGTATGGAGGGAATTAGTTAGTAGTTAGGAGAGGAGGAGGAGCAAAAGGAGAGAATCACTTACCAATGCACTTGTAAACAAAAGGACAGGCGAGATCCTGTCCTGATACACCCAAATTTCTCCCTGCTTGTCACCTGAGGGCACCTCCTTCCTCCTTTACCACGTTCCGGGTTTCGTCTCCAGATATGGTGACACCAGTACAGTGACACCAGTACAGTGACACCAGTACAGTGACACCGTCAGGAACCCACGATGACACAATTATAGTGACACCAGTATGGTGAACCGCAGATTCTAAACACCAGTGTAGTGGTACTAGCATAGTGGCAGAGATATAGTGACATCAATATAGTGAAGCAAGTACAGAAACACGAAAGTCAGTGACATCAACAGTTTAGGTCTTTATTCTCATGTTTCAACGCGTCATAGACAGCTTCTCACTCTTCCTGAGGGCCCTCTTGAGCGTCCTTTTCAAGATCCTAGCCAAAGAGAGAAGGAGAGAGGAGAGAGAGATTGGAAATGATTTGAGAGAAAGGAGAGAGAGAGAGAGAGGGGCATGTGTGTTATTCTTACCTGGCTCTCCAAGACGCAAGGAGAGACTGGCTTTGCGAGCGCAGTTCAACGTTTATTTTTCTTTTCTTAGACATTTTTGGCTTGATCTAAGCTCGAGACACCGACTGAGTCGAAGCCTGGAAGTTGGAGCTCTCTAGTTTTACAATAACAGTGGCCATTTACAAGAGAATAACTGGGTTCCGGAAAATAAAATTTGGGTTCTCATGCGTGGAAGGTTGTAATGGAGAATGCAGGAGTGGTGGGAAAGGGGAGAATGGGAGAGGAGGCAAGAGTTGTGGACGAGGAAGGAGGAAATTTTCATGCCAGGAAAATAAATCCACGTGGATAACAATTTAGTTTCTCTTCAACTGTAATCTTTCTGTGCCCTTAGAGCGACCATAGCTGCATGGTGGAGAGGAGGAGGAAGAGGTCAGAGGACAACCCAGACTAGGAGCTACAGGCCCCTGACATCGACCTCTACCTGGCCGTTGGCTGTACTCTCCTGACTACTCTCACAGGTGAGTTTGGGAGTGGGGAAATCTAGGATTCAACTACAGGGTTGGTAACGGGTGATAACGGGTGATAACGGGTGATAACGGATATAGGTTTGTCTGTGGGATCAGTTGGGTGGAGTTGAAGCATCATATGGAAGCCAGTATTTTGTGAAACTTGATTTGATCATTGCTGGAAAACTTTCGGGAGAACACACATGTTTTAATTTCTTAAAGAGAGGTGTGTGTGTGTGTGGTGTGTGTGTGTGTGTGTGTGTGTGTGTGTGTGTGTGTGTGTGAGTGTGGTGTGGAGTGTGTGTGTGTGTGTGTGTGTGTGTGTGTGTGTGTGTGTGTGTGTGTGTGTGTGTGTGTGTGTGTGTGTGTGTGGTGTGGTGTGCGAGTGTGTTTGTGAGGTTTATTTAACACAATACTGAGCAAAAGCGAATATTTGACCAACGAGATCCAAAACAGCTCGTTTTATACAACTTTTATGCTCACGCTTTTACGCAATGTTTTTCCTTAAATATAGGTGAACTCGGCATCGGATTTCTAATTGACTGTAAATTCCCTAGTACACCGCCCCTGGCAGTAGACTGATCCCTGTGTGATGGTATAATACGTCTTACTATATATCTGCCTAAATTTTTTTGTCTGCCTGTCAGTCTGTCTCTGTCTGCCTGTCTGTCTGCCTTGTCTCTCTTTGTAATGATCCACGGGATCAGGATATGTTCTCACTACTCACACGAGAGACGAGGAGACCTGTTGCATTGACCAATCACAAAGGCAACAACTTATCCTCCCCCCCCCTATATGTCAATCCTACTCTTGAAACAATTAAGGGTTGTTGACCAGACCACACACTAGATGGTGAAGGGACGACGACGTTTCGGTTCGTCCTGGACCATTCTCAAGTCGATTGTGTTTTTCGCATCTATCAAGGGTTTTCACAACTATTGTGTTGCCGGGTAATTTGGTCTACAAATCAACAACCCTGTTGGAAAACCTCGCGACATTTGATGCTAAAGGTGAAGAGACAGACTGACAGCCAACGGAGATGACTGTCCATACCAGCGCGCTGTTCTCATTCATAAAATCAGGAGAGTTTATACCAAGTAACTTTTACAAAAGATTTTCTTTGTCTCAGAATTTAGTGGAGAAATACGTTTTCTCCTGAGAATCTTCTCAAGAGCGAGCAGCCGACTTTGTCATGGGCAAACTTAATAAAAAATTTATTTTTACATATATTAAATTTTTTTTGGTATATAATGCAATTTTTTGGAGATGAAAAGCGTTATTTATGCTGGAATTCATTTACGTAGACAAGCAGGTATTATCAACCAAAGGCTATTTCTATGAAATTAACAACAGAGTAATTTTGGCGTTTTTCTTAAATATATTATACAATGTCTTTTTATAGAATTTTTTTTTGGCCTTTTTTTAAGTTGTATAAAATCATTACAATTATTATATAATTATTTATATATTAAAATATTTATAAATTACTATAATCAGTTTGCAACAATAAGATTACATCTTTATTGTTTTCAATAATGCTTAATGGACTATATTAGTGCAGAGAAAATTTGCTCAGTACCCAGAGAATCATTCACCTTCCCAGTAGATCATTTATCATGGGGCCTCATCTCATCATACACACACACATACACACGCACACGCACACACACATACACGCACACACGCACACGCACACACACATATACGCACACACACGCACACTCGTATGCCACTAGGCTCGTCCCGGAACTGAGAGGAATGAGCTACGAGGAAAGGCTAAAGGAGCTGAACCTCACATCCCTGGAAAACAGAAGAGTAAGGGGAGACATGATAACCACCTACAAAATTCTTAGGGGAATTGACAGGGTGGACAAAGACAAACTCTTCAGCACAGGTGGGACACGAACAAGGAGACACAGGTGGAAACTTAGTACCCAGATGAGCCATAGAGACGTTAGAAAGAATTTTTTTCAGTGTCAGAGTAGTTAATAAATGGAATGAACTAGGAAGTGATGTGGTGGAGGCTGACTCCATACACAGTTTCAAATGTAGATATGATAGAGCCCAGTAGGCTCAGGAATCTGTACACCAGTTGATTGACAGTGGAGAGGCTGGACCAAAGAGCCAAAGCTCAACCCCCGCAAGTACAATTAGGTGAGTACACTCACACACACACACACACACACACACACACACACACACACACACACACACACACACACACACACACACACACACACACACACACACACACACACAGGTGCCGGTGGCTGAGTGAACAACACGCTGCACACGTTATCCTGTGGTCCAGGGTTCGATTCCCGGTGCCGGCGAGAAACATTGGCCGAGATTCTTACACCCAGATGCCCCTGTTACCTAGCAGTAAATAGGTACCTGGGAGTTAGACAGCTGTTACTGGCTGCTTCGTGTGTGTGGGGGGGGGAACAAATTAGTAACAGTTGATTGATTGACAGTTGAGAGTAGATTATTTAACAGGGTAGATTATTTAACACGGGTGGTACTTGCACAAGGGGACACAGGTGGAAACTGAGTACCCAGAGACACAGAGACGTTCGGAAAGAACTTAGATGTCAGAGTAGTTAATAAATGGAATACATTAGGCAGTGATGTGGTGGAGGCTGACTCGATACACAGTTTCAAATGTAGATATGATAGCGCCCAATAGGCTCAAGAACCTGTAGATTGACGGTTGACAGACGGGACTAAAAGAGCCGAAGCTCAACCCCAATAAGAACAAACAGATTAGTTCACACACAAAACAAAACAAATATTGTTTCGGTATATCCAATATTATAAAACACAGCAGAAAATAAAGCCCCTCCAGCCACACAACATGACTGAGGCTCCCTGATGGCTGCAGGATTAATTTGGAAGCGATTAACGAAGGTGTTATTCATTTCAATTTTGTTATTGTAGTGAAGTTTGGTGTTGTACTTTCTGCTTTCCTTGCCTTCCTGAGGGAGGGGTAACTGGTGCAGGTTCGGCTCTCCTTCTCTCTTTATCTGGGGAATTTGTAGTAAAGGTCAGAGAGAGTGGGCAAGAGATTTCCCAGGCTAGGTAGGAAGAGACTGGCTCTGCTGATTCAATGATTCTTCTGATTCTTCACTGATTCTGTCAGTGAAAAATCTTTCTAGCAGTGTTCTTGCCACTCACGTTCTTACCTGCTATCTTAATGTTGAAACGATGGTTTAATATCTTGATGTAGAAGGACTATGTGATTATGGTCCTGTAGTCGGGATCACTTCTCTCGACATTTGTAATTCTCGTATGCATCTTTCCGTATCTTTATGCTGTAGTGCGCGTCTCTTTATGCTGTAGTGTGTGTCTCTTTCTGTCTCTATTCGCTGTAGTGAGTGTTTCTTCTGTCTCGTTGTGCTGTAGTGAGTGTCTTTTTCCGTCTATTTACACCGAAGTATTGTTTTATTGTTGCCTATTGGGTCGAATCATCGAAGGTTACATTCAGAAAAAAATATTGAAAGATTATCATCATTTTGTATCATTTTTTTTCAGTTGAGTCAAAATATGAATTCTTTTTCTTCAAAATTTTCACATTTTTTTATTTTTTCGCATTCACAAAAATGTCATGTATCCAAAAATTAGAAATATACTGGATTGCAAACATGACGAATCCTGGGCAATATTGCAGTTAGTATCATGAACAAATTGCAAATATCATAGTTTGCAATACTAAAATTAAAATCTTGGCCAATTTTGCAAATCCCGCGACAAAAAATCTTTCATAAGTCTTCACGATTACCCAATATAATAAAAAAAAAGTTAGTTGATGCTGGATTACCCTCCTAATTGAGAATAGGAAATTACATTTTTCTGATAATTTTTTTTAAAGTTTGCGCAAAAAAAAGAAACACCTTAGTCACTTCCCACAACCTCATAAGGATAATTTGAAGGGTAATTTTTGATGCCCCAATCGACTTGAGAATGGTCCAGGACGGACCGAAACGTCGTCGTCCCTTCACCTTCTAGTGTGTGGTCTGGTCAACATACTTTAGCCACGTTATTGTGACTCATCGCCTGCACTTGAAGGGCCTTTTTCTAACCCAAAACATGTGATCCCAGCCATCTTTTCCAGGTTGTTGAGACCGATGTTTTTAAACTCGAGGATACTTTTGTACTGAAGTTATTTAATTTCACTAAACCACCTCAGATAGGAAATATCGAATTTTTATGAGTACGTTATAGTTTCAAATTATATATATATAAATGTGTGTGTGTGTACTCACCTAGTTGTAGTGTGTGTGTGTGTGTGTGTGTGTTGTGTGTGTGTGTGTGTGTGTGTGTGTGTGTGTGTGTGTGTGTGTGTGTGTGTGTAGTGTGTGTGTGGTGTGTGTGTGTGTGTGTGTGAATGAATTCAACAAACAAAGGAGAAAGAGATTAAGCCTCTCATGCAATAATAGAACTGAACGCTCGTACTGGAGGGAGCGAGGATATGAACCTTGGTAATTGGCATCCCACTCGACTATTACCCAGTGTGGCAGAGTAACGCAGACTCACAGTTTCCCCCAGTAAGGTAACAATGTTCCTCCAGCGGGTGGCGAAGTAACGAAGAGCCGTGTTACTTCCCAATTAGATGAGGGAGCAACGAAGAACCTCACTGTTCCTCCAGCAGGTGGCAGAATAAAGACAGGTGCCACTCTTCCCTTAATAGATGATAGAATAACGAAGTGCCACTCAATTTCCCCCTAGCAGGTGACGTTTTAACGAATTGCTACTTTGCTTCCCTATTAGGTGAGGGGAGCAACAAAAACTTCACTGTCAAAAGCATAGCCCTGAATTAACAGAATGACTCCGTGTTTCTCCATCAGGGGACGCAATAGAGGAGACGACGACGTTTCGGTCCGTCCTGGACCATTACCAGGTCGACTGAGTTCATGGACTTGATAATGATCCACGACGGACCGAAACTACGTCGTCTCCTTATCTCCTGGTATGTAGTTTAGTTCTCATTTAGTTATTTACTGGTACTAAACAACGTAGGTAACTGCGGCCAGTTTGACTAAGAATTAGCTCCAGCAAATTCCAATGTTCCTAGAACTGTATGCTGCCTGGGTCGAATGATCATCAGTTAACATCGCGTGAGAAGATTAGTGGATTTAGAGTTTAACGAAAGTTTACTGAAATATTAAACACTAGATGGGCAAACTTTTGGGTGTCAATCATAGTGACAGGAACTGAGCGTATTAGATCAGGTCTCGATAGCAGCAAACGCGCAGGAATGAGGCGAGCAGCGTACCAAAGAATATCTTCGAATTCCATTTCCGATATTATGGTTTCTCATTCGGATCATGCCTTGGGCAGGAGTGGTGTGGACGCTTTAGCTGCTGGTGAAGCTGGAGAGTGCGTTTCCGTGGAGTTACTCAGGCACTCTGGTGTAATGTCCATCGCCAGCATATCCCTTGCTGTGGAGGATGTGGAAGGAGGATAGGAAGGCTGGAAAGTCGATCTAGGGGAAGGGTCATGGTTTGCAGGATTGCAGTTCCAAGCCAGCAAACTGAAAGGGGGTTGTTCGCTTATTTTTTAATGGAAGTTGTCAAGAGAAACAGCTATGGAAGAATCATGCTCGTTTAATCGATTTGATTAAATAAACCAGTCGACTTGATATGGTTCAGGACGGACCGAAACGTCGTTGTCTCTTCACTGTCTAGTGTGTGGATCGGTCAACGGTAAACTTTACAAAAAACATTTGCTTAGCGAGTGAGTGACATTAAAATAAGGAATTGAGGAAGTGTATCAGACATCTATGTATTGCTGCTTTTGAAGAAGGCGAGATGTTTACATCTTCACGGGATTTCTAAGACGGCTGACACTCTGAGGAGAACTAGGGTAGGCAGTGACCAAGCACTCAATAACTTTCACTGCCAGTAATAACCATTCTATGGTGGCTCCTGCTACTCCAGCAACCCGATGATCGCTCTTGCTGCCCAGTCAACCCCATGGTGATTCTTGCTACTTTTGTAACGTCATGGTGGCTCTTGCTAACTGTTTTGCCCTCCCACAACTCTCAAATAAAAAAGGCCGTACACATTGGCATACAGACAATCTTCTCTATCCAGGGTTCGAACCCGATCGAAATTGGTTGCGTAGCATGGAGCGAGCGTAATACCACTACGCCACAGGGAGAAGGAATTTGTATAATTCCGTTTAATTAGAGTAATTTATTCAAAGAGGTTAGCTAAGTATTCACTTGCTGTGTTGTATACAGCTACACATTCCTGGGAAACATGAATATAAGTGTAGTTAATTCCAGCTTGGTAGACACCGAATGATTCTCACAGCTGTATTGTCAACAAGCAACAGTCTCTCGGATAGCCAGGAGGAGAGATAGACAGAAACAGACAGACAGTGACTTAAAAGTGACAGTGACAAATGTAGGAGAAAAAGACAGACAGATAGTCATACAGACAGAAGTATGTTGACCAGACCACACACTAGAATGTGAAGGGACGACGACGTTTCGGTCCGTCTTGGACCATTCTCAAGTCGATTTGAGAATGAAATCGACTTGAGAATCGTCCAGGACGGACCGAAACGTCGTCGTCCCTTCACATTCTAGTGTGTGGTCTGGTCAACATACTTTAGCCACGTAATTGTGACTCATCGCCTGCATACAGACAGAAAGACATTCAGACAGTCAGACTACCAATTCATCAGGAGGCAGAGATCAACAGTTAGAGGGTTGTGATCAGAATGAAGTGGAACACCACAGGGTCAACTACTAGGACTCGTACTGTTCATAATACAAATGAATGATTAGACTCGGATACGATCCAAAAGGAATAATCAGAGTCGATGAGGATTTCAGAATGTTCCTAGAAGACCTGAGTCTTGAAAATAGCTACGTGTGTTAAACTTTATTAAAAAAATTACAAATGAATAAAACTGGGTACAGGGGTGTGGAAGCTTCAATTACAGTATGTAAAGTGTAATGATAACTTCAAGAGTCAGAAAAGAAAATAGATCTAGGAGTTAACATAACACAGACACTAGAGGTACAGGTTAAGAAAATGCCAGTGGCTTATTCGAAGCCTTCAGGAACGTGGACTGAGTCCTTCAAGACATTTCACACCACCATTGTCATAACAGTTCAGGAATATTTTGTTCAAGCGCAGATCCCTCAATAAACAAACACGGCAGCACTGAAGACCAGAGTTTTCCTAGAAGACTGATTGTTGAATCTTGAGCACTGTGCTATGAGGAAAGACAGATTGAGCTATATCTCACTAGGCTGTATGACAATACTGAGGTGACATGATCGCATCACATATGATTCTTTGAGGCATGACAACGTGAACAAGAACAAAATGTCCATTATGAGTATAGGAAGAGCGAGTTAGCTTGGGCAGGGGCAAGTGAAGTGGGTACGACAGGGCTAGGTCGAGATGGGTTGGGCAAGTACTTGAGGAGAGGATATTAGTAAGCAAATGTAGGAGAAAATGACAGTTGGTGAGCAGGGAGCAGGACGAGAGAGCATGGGAGGAAAGACTCCTTCAGTGTGAGAATAACGAACAACTGAAATAAACATTGAATAAGAAGAAATTAAACAAGCTTATTTCCCAGAAGAGGGCATCATAAACAGGAGAGTCGAACCATTACAGCAGGTCACCGACTGCTCAATGGCTAAGCCCAGGAGCTGAAGCTCCCACCAGCAACACACATAGGTGACCATGTAAAGCTGAATGGGTACTGAAAGGTACAGCTGCCCATTAACCGGCTGTAATGCTTGTTTATTGAAAGTAAATCAACCTTTCACTCAGATGAGGTTGTGGTGACTGATGGATGTTACATACTCCATGGATGTTACACACATCCTGATGCTGGTGAATGTAACATCATCCAGCTCACGCCACTCGCAGCTTCCCTTCCTCGTTAGCGAAATATTTTCAGAGTAGAGCTAATGTTATGTGTCGTGTAATGCTTGGCGAGGCGGCTGGAATTTAATATGTGGGAATGTATAGATAACGTGAATGTTATGTATATATTTTTGTTAAAATGGATTTCACATCCAAAAAAATATATATACATTTTTTTTAAAGGGGGGACAGAAAAATTTAATTACATTGTTTTTAAAGCTCCATTAAACTTTGAAAGGTAATTTCTAAAATATTTCGAGAAATAACAACTCCAATTATATTGAAAGGGTAAATTCCATAGAACTGGAATGGTAATGATGGCACTTCCAAAGAAATTAATCCCAGCCAAATCGAGTCTATTTTCAATCCAAATTAGGGATGCTTTTTTCGAAAAGTAAAACCACTTTGAATAAAAACCAGATTATCGTTTCGAATTAGTGGCTTGATACAGGTTCTCGTTGTGTTTTATATTGTATACTTATGTCGCTGAAGCTTTGTATTGATGCTGTTAGCCTGTGTATGTTTCCTGACACTGGTGTATGTTTCCTGACACTGGTGTATGTTTCCTGACACTGGTATATCTTTCCTGACACTGGTATATCTTTCCTGACACTGGTATATCTTTCCTGACACTGGTATATCTTTCCTGACACTGGTGTATGTTTCCTGACACTGGTATATGTTTCCTGACACTGGTATATGTTTCCTGACACTGGTATATGTTTCCTGACACTGGTATATGTTTCCTGACACTGGTATATGTTTCCTGACACTGGTATATGTTTCCTGACACTGGTATATGTTTCCTGACACTGGTATATGTTTCCTGACACTGGTATATGTTTTCTGACACTGAAATTAACACTAGTATATTGCTTCGTAGTTGTGACACTTGGTCGCATCTTCACCTTCTCACAGCTTCACTATGTTGCCACACCACTCACCAACACCACCACCATCGTTCTCCACCACCATGTGTCATAACCACTATCAATACCCACCATCACCACCCTTCCCAGCCACAAACACTCCCAGCTACAACCACTCCCAACCACCACCCCTCTCCGCTACAACCACTCCCACCACCACCCCTCTCCGCTACAACCACTCCCAACCACCACCCCTCTCCGCTACAACCACTCCCAACCACCATCCCTCCCTTAGTTTCATCTATCGCCTCAATTGTTCCAGGAGGAAGCAGCCTCTGCCAGCCGGGCTGGTTCCCTTGTGACTCGGATAACTTGTGTGTGGAACGAAGATTCATCTGCGATAGGTACTACGACTGTCCAGACCGTAGCGACGAGTGGAACTGTAGTAAGTATTATCGTGGAGAGTTTCTACGTTATGGTCGTGGCCCTTCTACCTCTAGTTGTATCAGTGAGTGCCAATCGCATACAAAAATGGGTTATCTTAAGGTTATCTTGAGATGATTTCGGGGCTTAGCGTCCCCGCTGTCCGGTCCTCGACTTGGCCTCTTTTTGTTACACACACCTCAGGAAGCAGCCCGTACCAGCTGGCTGATTCCCTGGTATCTGTTTACTGCTAGGTAACAGGGGCATAAGGGTGAAAGAAACTTTTTACCCATTTGTCTCCGTCTCCATCGGGGGATCGAACCCGGAACCTCAGGACTACGAATCCGAAGCGCTGTCAGGCGCCCTGGATAAATAGATATTTGAAAGAACTTAAAGATTTTCAAATTTCAAATGAACTTAAGTAATCCAAATTTTAGTTTGGTGATTTATCTCGTTATAGATAAAATTCTACAATGAATAATTAGAGGTTATGAATCTCCTTGAGCTCTTCATGAAGAGATCAAGCTCGAACGAAATGTAAAAGAACACTTCATCTCTCTACATCGTCAAACTCAGCCCATGAAATCGAACACTTGAGGAACTCTGTGTGAGTGAATAACCAGGAAAGTCGCCGAGTTGACGATTGCTTAAATGAAGACCAGTTGAAATGGGTCTGTCACAGTCTCCTCTTGTGATTTATTAAATGGGTCTGTCACAGTCTCCTCTTGTGATTTATTAAATGGGTCTGTCACAGTCTCCTCTTATGATTTATTAAATGGGTCAGTCACAGTCTCCTCTTGTGATTTATTAAATGGGTCAGTCACAATCATTGGATGAGCATCCTCTTGTTGAGATTCGTTAGCGCCTGTAACAAAGCATCAGTGATTATAGTTGTTATTGGGTTATGTCCACCGAATTCCTTGTGAGACCTGTAGCGGATGCTGGAGTCAGTTGCAGTGTCATATTCTAAAACTCTAAAGCTGGGTTTATGGAACAGATTTTCTGTTCAATGAAGAGATTTGCAAAATGATTACGTCCTTTCGTCTTGCAACGCTTTGCTATCTCAAATTAGGGATTTTGAAAACTCTTAAAATTTAATAAATTACTCTATTCTCACTTTAATTCACCATTACACAACTCATAATATCGTGAATCACCACAAAGTAGTACATCACGCTACGTCGACAAGGAGCATAGAACATCTACCTAGTAGAACATTCTACCTAGGTAGAACATCTACCTGGATAGGTAGACTATCATAATTGTATATACATAGCCCCTTTGATTTACAAATAAAGAGACGTTCTTAGCATCCCATCGTTCAATGGACGCTGGGATGGTATATTGAGACGAACGAGAAAGCATCTCGCACATTATCCTCCATCCAAAGAGAGTAAGTGTGGGTGTTGAGTAGATTAGTGTCGGTGTTGAGTAGAGGTAGATGAGTGGGAGTGTTGAGTAGAGGTAGACACAGGTAAATGTGGGATCACGCTCACTAGAGAAGTTGACGAAGCAATCTTGAAAGCGCAAGTCTGATTTACAAACTAATTGGCTTATTGGATTCCTGATTGAGGAATTGGTTATTTCCTGATTAAAAGCCAGATTTAATTATGAAATAATTGGTTAGCTCACCGGTTTATGAATAATTGACTAAAATAATTTCATTATTACTATTTTTTTGTTTTTAAACAAATTGCTTTAAAAAAATATGTAGTTAACTAATCGAATAACGAAGTAATTGACTACCAGATTGATTAGGTGGTAGATTGGATAACACATTGAATAAAAAAAATTATCAAGAAATGTTGAATGATTCAAAATTGAATCATGTTTCATTATTGATGTTTCACTATATGTTTCTTGAAACTTTACGCAGGCGTTCGTGTGTCCGGAACTCTCCCTTTTGAAGTTGTTGTTTGATCGATGCATGTAATTTAGTTGGTATTTCCTCCTCCTCCTGCCTCGTCACGCGTTGGTTGATGAGTTCAAGTGATGCGGAATTTCAGTATACAAGTTCTCAATACATCTAAGAAAATCAGTGTCTGGAAACACCTGAGGTTGGATTGGAAACAGGGCTGCTGATATTAAATAAGTTACCGGATATATATATATATATATATATATATATATATATATATATATATATATATATATATATATATATATATATATATATATATATATACACGCAACAATTTGCTGGCTCTGGAATCAATACCACAGACCAAGATATGAAATTATATATCATTCATTTAACAAGAATTTTTCAACGTTACATTTTGTGAACGATAATTTAAATCTGTTAAGTTATTATTTGTCATGAACTCTACAAATTTAAAAATAAATTACTGATTGATTCGTTATTTTATACAAGAACAAAATTATGATTCGTTTAAAAACTACATCGAATACCAAAAGGTATACAAATCTCAACCATTTTCAGTTTCAGATTCAAATGGATTACAGGTGTCTAATACAGGTGTCAGTCATTTAACTAACAAAAACACCGGGACGAGGGAGACTCGCCTCCGTCTGCACACACTCTTCTGTCCCTCATACTCATACGACAGTGACTAGACGTGTCTTCCTGAACACCATACTCAAAAATACGTCAGTATGCCAGTGATACACCTCGACCTCCACACCACAGTAACTTACATGCCAGATTGACAGTGGGATGATTCTCCCTCAACACAAGGCTGATTGACATGCTAGTATGACAATGATAAGCTTTTCTCCCACGATAACACACTGATTGACACTTCGGTATGACAATTTCAAACTACTCCCTCAGCACCAAAGTGGCTGACACGTCGTTATGATAGTGACAAACGTCACCATCGCCAATATAATGATCGACGTTCCAGAGTGATGGTGACAAGGCACTTTGTCAATAGCATTATGATTGGCATACATCTCTACGCTTATATGTTTGTTTTTTGGTTGTGTTTTTATATTTTTACAACAGGACATGTATATAAGCCTCTTTCAAGTAATTAATTACATGACGCGGATTTTAATTGCCACAGGATACCCCCCCATTCAGAGTAAATTGGAGGAACTTGAAACATTGAACGAAAATGTATATCAACATAGCAAAAGTTTAATTTTTTTGTTTACAGACGAGAGGTCAAGGTTAACAATGTTATCTAGGTTATCAAAGTTCATTATATATTTGGGTTTTTTTCTTTTGTTTGATGTTATAATTTTCTCTAATTGTATATTGATCATTGAGCATGACCATGAACATTTGCAATAATATCATTGATCCCTGTCTGGTTCATTGCTAAACCAGTAAGCAGTTCGTCGACAGCTGTAAGATTGAGACAAATATTCGTCTATAATTAGAGTTAAATATGTAACTTATTTCAATATTAAATTAAAAAAATTGAGCTTACTAAGTGTTCTGAAGTTAACATGCGTTCTCTCTCTCTCTCTCTCTCTCTCTCTCTCTCTCTCTCTCTCTCTCTCTCTCTCTCTCTCTCTCTCTCTCTCTCTCTCTCTCTCTCTCTCTCTCTTTCTCTCTCTCCACAGCTGACCATCACGTGGACAATTTCGTGGATATGTTGTACCGTAAGCGGCCGGATGAGGACTCGGAGAAGAGACGGGGTAAATGTGGTATGTACCGAACAGCTTCTTATGAAAACCGTATCACACGCGATCACACAGTAACACATGTGTCTACAGATGTATGCACATTTTGTGAACAGAAACAGATGTTTACATGTGGGGAGATATGGTTACAGGTACTGATTTGTGTTCAAGGAACCTCCTTTTACTCATTGATAATATTTTATCCGGTACAGATCTTTTCAGAGACGTGTGTGTGTGTGAACATTGGCAAATATTGTGTCCGGGTACATAGTGTGTGTACATAATGTGGAGTGTACATGCGGGTACATAGTGTGCCCCTTCACACTATGTACCCACTTGGAGGGATTAGTGCATGTGTGTATAAACACAGATATGTTCACTCTGGCATGTTTGTGTGCACATGGGCAGATATGTACACATATGTACAGCTGAGCCCGTGGAGACGTGTGTATTGATAAAGACACACACACATGTCTCCATGGAACATTTTCTATATATTTAAATCTAAGCACTTATTTCATCAATTACTCTCCTCTAACCATCGGGTATAAAGGTGTAATTTAATAATGATGAAGATTAGCTAGATAATGATTATAAGTGTTGTTTGTGGCAATGATGTTGACTTCTTTGCTTTGTATTCAACCTATTCTCTTGAAATGAGAGTATTTATAGTAAGTATTTCGTCGAAAGTTCTCTTTCTATGAGAAAGTTCACGTTTGTTCTTTAAATTGTATAGAGTCCACAACGAAAGCTAAAACAAAACCTAAATATCCCTAGGCCTGTATAGCTCATATATATTAGGCCTATGCTAGTATATATTATGCCTAGGAGAGGTTAGGTTAGAGTCTATATTCATGTTGCGTTCAAACAACATTCCCATTTGTCCAAATTCAATAAAGCAAATTTTTTGGTGCCCCATTACTACATAATAGTAATTTCGGATGAATAGTTATTATAAGTACTACCATTTTAGGAGGATANGAGTCAGATGGTGAATGAAGGAATGAGGCAGGTAGTGATTCAAACAACGAGGCAGATGGTGACGAATGATGTCAATTTTTTACAAGTCTCAAATACTTAGTGCCTGAGCCTAGTTGGTGATTAGAAACATCAATCGACTTGAGAATGATCCAGGAAGGACCGAAACGTCGTCGTCCCTTCACCTTCTAGTGTGTGGTCTGGCCAACAAACATCAACCTCACATTGCGTGCACTGAAACAAGACTTCAAATAAGTTGCAAAGTGAGAAATGACGTAAAATTCGATGCAATCTGTGTGATAACATACGATGTGTAGTTAATAACCGTTGCAATGAGGTGTTTCAAGCATAGGTTAGACACGAATATGAATGAATGTACTTAGACGTAATTTAAAGCTGCCTTTCATTGGTCAATTGGCCATTAGCTGTTTCCTTCAATTAAAAATATCAAGCAGCGAGAAAAGGAAATTTACTTTTTTATAACTAAAGCTCACAGATGCTGTTGAAACAAAACAGTAACGGACGAAAAACAAAACAGTGGGCAAAAGCACTTGGCGATTCACGTTAAAAAAGTTTATAAAAAAGGTGAGCAAGGTAAAGCGGAAAGAGGTTCGGAACGCTGTAAAAAAAAAAAAAAGAGATCAAAATGATAGTGAAAATAGCTGGGGGATAAAATGGAAAAACGGAGAAGCGATCGTCAGGCGGAAGCTGTTGACACAAACTGCTGGTGAAGATGTTGTGAGAGGCAGCCGACGACCCACGCAGGTGTTGGCAGCCGACGACCCACGCAGGTGTTGGCAGCCGACGACCCACGCAGGTGTTGGCAGCCGACGACCCACGCAGGTGTTGGCAGCCGACGACCCACGCAGGTGTTGGCAGCCGACGACCCACGCAGGTGTTGGCAGCCGACGACCCACGCAGGTGTTGGCTGCCGAAGACCCACGCAGGTGTTGGCAGCCGACGACCCACGCAGGTGTTGGCAGCCGACGACCCACGCAGGTGAGGGCAGCCGACGACCCACGCAGGTGATGGCAGGCAGTGGCCGGATTCATCAATCCGGATTCAACGTGTACTTACGAACACTTGTATTCGGAAGTACAAAAGTACATACGAACCTGAACATCTTTTCTCAATCTTCGCGGCATTGTTATCATATATTAAACAGTTTATGAACTCGGAATCACCAGGAGACTGTATACAACAACAACAACATTTCATTGGGAAGTCTCAATGCTCGTAAACTATTTAATAAATAAAACCAACGCCTACAAACATTGAGAAAACATGTACAGGACCGTAAAGTAGATTTGTAAATGCTTGTTGAATCCTGGGCGAGGCTGGCCACACGGGGGACTGACCACCAGGAGAGGGAGCAGGCCAGATAGGGCAGCATAACAGAGAGGGAGCAGGCCAGAGAGAGAGCAGCATAACAGAGAGGGAGCAGGCCAGAGAGAGAGCAGCATAACAGTGAGGGAGCAGGCCAGAGAGGGAGCAGGCCAGAGAGAGCAACATATAGAGAGGGAGCAGGCCAGAGAGGGCAGCATAACAGAGAGGGAGCAGGCCAGAGAGGAGCAGGCCAGAGAGAGCAACATAACAGAGAGGGAGCAGGCCAGAGAGGGCAGCATAACAGCGAGGGAGCAGGCCAGAGAGGGCAGCATGACAAGCCAAGGATGATGGGACCAACTGTGGAGTGAGGAAAGTGACAAGTGTTGTCCCAGTCTTCGAGAGGAGAGGGAAGGGAGGAGAGAGAAACTACATGGGGCTCCCGACTTATGGGTCGCAAGGGAGTGATGCAGTTAAACGGCATCCCAAGTTACTGGAATGACTTCCAGTTCCTCCATCTTAAGAACAGGAAGGAGAGAAGCACACACTTGGCACGAACTATGACAGAGAATGAAACGATGTCTTTCTAGACGGTTCATATCGTTAAGTCAACGTAGAAAGCAGAACAAAAACATATATTAAGTAAAACATATAAAAGACCAGGCGATGGTTTTTTTAAGTACATCCGGCAGCTATATAAAAACTTTTGATACTGATTGGTATGAATTTATTTCTATATTTCCAAGATTGTTATATGAATTTTGATTAATTTTATCATCCATTGGCTGTATTATTTGTTGTTATATTTCCTAAGGTTTTGAGTTCTATTTGACAAATAGGCTAATGTAAACTCTGGTCTGGTTTGGTGGCTGAATAAGACCGAATTGAGCAGTTGGAGGATCAATCGTTAGCGGTAACTATACTTATCTCGCTTGTGCTGTTTTCTGCTTGAAGCTGTACGACGGGATCGAACGTCCAGCTTCACGTGTTCGAACACCTTAAATCCGGAGTAGTCTCAGACGCACGCTATGTACCTCGTTATTGTGATCCCTGGTGGCGCACTGGCAACACACTCGTCCTGCGCATTGCCTGTAATTTGGTCTGGTTTCGTTTCCTGGGCAGGGAGGATGGACTAAAGCGCCAGTCCTTAACTCTTCGTCTCTGATCACCCAGCAGAAATTGGGTACCTGGTTGTTAGCCGATTAGCGGATCGTGTTCCAGGGAAAACTAGAACGGTAAGACTTACGATTCTCACAGCTCTCAGCCTGCTGTCAGAAGTCTGAAGTTGTCTGTTGTTGTACTCACCTGTGTATAGAACAGTAGGAGTTTAGCAGGGTCAGGACGCACTCAGCACCAACAGTGACGCACTCAGCAACAACAGTGACGCACTCAGCACTGTCAGTGACGGCCGTCAGTAATGGGAGTGACAACCTGTTCTTACTCTGGGATTCGTGCAGCTGTCAACCCCAAAGATGTTTTCGTCAATTTTAATAATAATAATAACAATAATAATTTATTCATAAAATATGTATAAATATGAACATATATACTACAGATGAATATTTGAAGCTACAGGGGAGGGGGGGGGTTGAATATTTAAGAAAGTTAGTAATTATTAGTGTATCGGGCAAAACTTAGAATAAAACTTACTTAGAATAAAATCAGTATGTTATAATATATAAATTAACATTATTATATGTTATAAATTTGTTGTATAATTAGGCCTAAATTAGGTAAGGTGTTTATGTTCTCTTGTCGATTGTTTTTATTTTATTTACGTGGGTGAAGCATTTACCGAGTTGAGATTCGAACAGAGGTCGTCAGGGAAGCAATGTTCGAGAAATGTTCGATTGTCATCAGTTGTAAAGTCCGTCCTCCAAACAAAGATCCAAAAGTGAGCAGGCGATGAGTCACAATAACGTGGCTAAAGTACGCCAAGTTACGCCAAGTTTGTCATCCCTTCACCTTCTAGTGTGTGGTCTGGTCAACATCCAAAAGTGATTCCGTGCACCCGCCAAACCCCTGTTTACGAATGAAAAACGCTTTACACACGACTCACAACTGATTTCGTTCGAACACTTCCGGAACAAGTGCTTCACTGACGAATTTTGATCGAACCACAACGCTGTAAATGCTTCACCCACGTACTACAAATACAAATAATCGACAACAGAACCTAAACACCTAACCTAACCTATGCCTATATATGCCCAATATGCTAATATATTATAATATTAATTTATATTTGAGAAAATTCCCGTTTTTAATGAACAACATGTTAAAATTTATGAATGCGTCTGTAGGGTCGACCGCTGGATGTAATGGACTTGAGTCAAGGATGGGTTGAGTTGTGAGTCACTTGTAAACCATTTTTCATTCTTAAAAAGGTTTGGCGGCTGAATTAACGAGCATTGTTCATTTTGATTGTAAGAACCGGCTGGTTTATGTATTTTTACAAAGAAGATCCAGAGTAACTTATTAATATCGTAAAAGATGTGATATAATTACATTTCTACTATAAATTACTAAATAACAATTAAACTGTTGACCAAACAGTTTACCCATCAAATAGTTAAACTGTTTTGTGTGTAAAGATATTTTTGTATTGTTGCCTCCGGAGGGGGCTAGTTTATTATGCACCCCATACCCATCTTGTGAGCGGTAGGGCAAACAGAATTAAACATGTGTAACAAAAGACGCAATGTATCCTATGTTTCCCTTGATAAGGTTTAACAGTTGAAGTGAACATTAAATAAGCACCTTATTTAATAACCATAAATAACCTCAAGATCACAAGATAACCTTCCGCGATTGATGTTATTAGATTAGGGTTATGTTTATCAATGTTGATATTTATTTTCTGTCCTTCCTGGTAGCTCCTCCTAAACATTAATAGAAAATCAGACACAAAATGTTCCTGGGGTGAGTACTCCAAGCTCTTCATAGCACAGACGTTTTCACTTAACGACGATTGTTCAATAAAACCTTCCCTGCCACTTCAACCCCTCAAGTGGAAGGCGATTCTCAAGTGGATGTTAGTGGATATGGAGCAAAGTCTGTAGGAAGAACAAGGGTAGGTGTAGTGATGCAGGTCTTGGTAATTAAAGGGGGTAGGAAGGCAGAGGGAATTGGATTGGGGAACAAGAATGTCGTGGGAGTGGGGATTAGAGGTAAGCAATCAATGTGAGTGATAGTATTGAGTGTAAATGCTGAAAGTTGGCGTGAAAAAAAAGGATATTTCACTGTGGTTACATTTTGGCCTCACAAGTATGTTCAAACACACTCAAACACATACACATACGCATGCACACACACACATACACACACGCCAGGGGCCGTGGCTGAATGAACAGTGCTTGGGACACGTAATCCCAGGGTCTGGGTTCGATCCCGTCCGCCGGTGGAAACCGATGGGCAAATTTTATTTCACCCTGATGCCCATGTTACCTAGCAGTAACATAGGTACCTGGTTGTTAGACAGTTGTTACGGGCTGCTTCCTGTGTGTGTGAGTATGTGTGTGAAAAAAATAGTAGTTTGTAACAGTTGATTGATTGACAGTTGAGAGGCAGGCCGAAAGAGCAGAGCTAAACCCCTGCAAGCACAGCTAGGTGAATACAAATAGGTAAATACACACACACACACACACACACACACACACACACACACACACACACACACACACACACACACACACACACTCAAACTCACACAGAAACTGGAATTTAGCCTTTCAAACCCGAGTCAACACTCCACAAAGAATTATATTCTCTCCAGCAGGGCACTTGTGAAGGTGGGGAGGAATTTCATTAGTCGTTTCCAAACATGAGTCAGTAATTATGAAGTGTTTCCTTAAAATCTGTTTATGAGATTTTTTGTTCGTATTAAACATGTTCCATGAACATTTTCATCAGGAGGCAATGTTTCCTTGTCTTCGAAAATTATATATATATATAAATATATATATATATAAATATATATATTATACATATCACGAAAGCCCTTCCTGGGTAGAAGACTTACGTTCTCGGTACCTCCAAGATACAGAAAACTGGTATTATTCCCCTAAAACTTTGCTTCAAACTTTGTCCCAGACATATTAAAAAAGGCGTTTTGAAGGTACCTGAAAGCTGCCAACTCTATCTAAAGCTTTGACACATAAGTCGACCTTCCGACTTATAGGTACCTTCATGACGTCTTTTCTAAGCTGAGTGAGGCAAATATCAAAACAAAAATAGAAGAGGAATAACAAATATATTCTGTGCTTGTGCAGCATAAACAAAAAATAAATTATCAAAAACCAGAAACAGACACAAAATAATAATTTGCTACTCAGTGTATTGTTGCAAATATATGTTACAAATCTGACCTCGGAACACCGACAGACACGCAACAAGCAAGATATTAACGTTGTTTCCAGCTGCTTGTTGAATTATTCCGTAGATCTGGAGCATCAGCGCAGCGCTCAGCTTCCCATTACGTGGCGTATTGCTGCCTAATGCATCGGCTAATAGCTATGAAACACAGCCACTTACTCCACGACCTGTCTATTACGTATTGTTTATTGAATTTGTGAGCTTTTTAGCTCTTGTCTCTTACGCTTTTGAATTTTTCCTATAATATAGTTAGTAATTTTTATATTAAATTGAATTTACTTGGAAGTTTACGATCTAGAGCAGCACTTGTATGATTATATATCAGCGGTGATGAGGGGGATTCTATATTGGTATTGAATACTTTTGCGAGTTATTGGTCATTCGTTTACACGATTTTTGAATTATTGATATGTCGCCATTGTTTGGGTCGTCAGCGGGCAGGCAAAATATATTCCATAATTTTGCGTACTTCGATACACAAGGACGTTGAAACAGCTATTTTCTATACCCAGGGAACATCTCACTGTCGTATATACGACGTTTTGCTGAAAAGTTCCTCTTGAGAGAGAGTGATTTGCAGAGACCCTAAATGTGGGTATTGGTGCTAACGACGAGTCACAATAACGTGGCTGAAGAAATGGTGAGTAAGCCACACATTAATGGGTATTAATATTATTTATGAAAATGAAGACAAGATCAATACAGTGTATTATTAAACCATAATACACTTATACATGTATTGGGTCTTTACGTCATCCTCATTCAAACTCTATGGTCTTGTAGTAAGTTTCTCCATAATTAATATTATTATTATCATTATTATTATTTACTATGATTAATAATGTATATTGAATAAAATTCCTCTATTCCTGCACCCACCTATGTAAAAATAATGTAAAAACGGCCCGTTAGCCACAAACACAACAATGCAGGTTTGATATTGCAAAGATAATTTTCACGCATCGATTTCATGAGATTTTTTAAAGTTTAAATTAAACATGAATTGTTTTACAAAAGTCTTGACTCTAAAAGTTTTCTTGTTATAAGAGAGATTGAGAGATGAACATGTAATTATAAATCTTAGTAACATTTAAACATAAAAAGGTCTTCAATATTAACACTTAAGAACCATTAACCAGTATTAAAGCATGTGAAACGCACAAGTACTCAACTTAGCACTAATATATATCAGTACAAGTACTCAATTTAACACTAATATATTATCAGAAAAAAAATCCTGGATCAGCACTAATGTATTAGTGGTAATAATGCTCTCTAATGCAAATATACGAACATACCGTTAAAATTAAAGTTAATAGTTTAAATATACAATTATTATTATTAATATACAAGATATACAAATATCAAAGAGTTACCATTGACATAAATGTATAACCATCCGCCTATTGCAAATTTAATCTCATACACAGCTTCCAGTTCAAGAATCACAAGTGCCCCTGCAAGAATAGCTTTTAAGCTCGAGCATAATTAATTGCAAAAGCAGAATGAACAAGAGAATTATATCCATAAATGTAAGTATGAAATTAAATAATTTGACTTCTCAATTCCAGCACTAAATATGCCTCAAGATATGTAAATTAGCTGATGTCCAAGGGCCCTCGATGAGCGCAGACAGGGAACAGACTATGAGAAAGAGTTTTTAAAAGAGAAAAGAAAGCTCTTTTTTTTTAGAGAAAGAGCTTCTCAGGTTCTTGAGTAAACCTTCGGGGATAGAACAAGGAATGGCCTAAGATTCTCGGAAATCTTAGGAAGGAAGGCAGGGATGGTCCAGAGGTTATAGAACAGACTAGGGGTAAGTAATGAGAAAAATCAGAGGTCCTTGGATCTACCTGAGAGAGAAAGCAGGTAGAAAGGCCAGAGATGTTAATGCGGTGGGGGGGGGAGGGGTTTGTTGTAGTTGATTTAGAGATAACAGGAGTGTTGAATGTGCCTCCGTGTTCCCGTTAAAGGTAAACCGCAATGTCTTTTGGCTATCTTGAGGTTATCTTGAGGTTATCTTGAGATGATTTCGGGGCATTTTAGTGTCCCCGCGGCCCGGTCCTCGACCAGGCCTCCACCCCCAGGAAGCAGCCCGTGACAGCTGACTGACACCCAGGTACCTATTTTACTGCTTGGTAACAGGGGCATAGGGTGAAAGAAACTCTGCCCATTGTTTCTCGCCGGCGCCTGGGATCGAACCCAGGACCACAGGATCACAAGTCCAGCGTGCTGTCCGCTCGGCCAACCGGCTCTCCTACACACAAGTCTCCTACCGTTGGAAACTATAATGCCTTACGGCACATTAACATACTGTTAGCTCAGTCTGTCCTCCCAAGGTTTCCCAACGTCAAGAAAACGGTCAATTTAAAGTGTCCTTATCCTAACCTACCAGAGGACCCAAAACAGAAAACGGGACATTGCGTCACTTTCTGCTCTCAAAGTTCCTCTCGACAAAGCCAGGCCTGGATCATCAACCCATCCTCTCGAGCGTTCCCAACGTCACTAAGCTGATGTACTAAATTGCCCGAACCTAACTTATCCAGGACCCGACGAATAGAAAACGGGACGTTACGTCAATTTTGCGAGCTGCCATGATTTTTAGTACCTAGGTTTATAGCCATACGGGATTTATACGAGAGGACTAGTTGGCTGGATGGACACCGGCTCTCCACCAGAAAAGTCTAACAGAAAAAAAAATGAAAAATCTATTAATTGTGATCCCGGGAAACAACTGCGTCACGCGTTGCGTCACTCTGGGCCGCTGAAGCGGATTATCTAACAGCAGTATCGAGACTAATTGGTCAAAATCGCTTTACGTGTTCCGGCGGTCCCCGGACGGAGCAAGTGTCCAGACGTCAGGTATGACCTTAGGGGAGAGCAAGGTCAGGGAATTACATACAAAAAGCACAATAGCGTGATGCATCAAATGAACAAATTCACAAGGGCCGTGATGGGGGCTCGATGGGGGGTCCGAGAGGATCCCAAGGGAAGGAAACTATCAGGGATGAAAGCGCCAAGCCATTACGACTATATAGCACTTGGAAGGGAATAGGATAAGGGTTTGGGATGGGACGGGGGGAAGGAATGGTGCCCCAACCACTTGGACGGTCGGGGATTGAACGCTGACCTGCATGAAGCAAGACCGTCGCTCTACCGTCCAGTCTAAGTGGTTGGGCGAGAGGATCCCAGACGCGCCTTAATCGACTGTGCCACGACACGGTCAAAAGAATTATCAGGGGTAAATAATGGGCAAAACAGAAGTTCTAGGACTGTCTATGGTTAAGCAAAGGTAAATTTGTAGCAGTTGTATTTGCTTTAGCCTTTGTAGTTGTAATTCTGTTGTTGGAGTTAAATTAGTCGTCGCAGTTGTATTATTAACAACAGCATTAGATTACAAAATTAATTTGAATTAGTATTATCGTCAACAGTGTTGTTATGATAAGGTTAACAGCAGTACGTCAATAGCAGCCAACAAAGACCTTCAGATTGCTGGTTAATTTTGATTCATGTCACTTGATTGGTTCTATTGTGTCTCAGACCTGGCAGCGCATACGAGGCTTTCAGCATAATATGGCGGGCCGTGTCATTGTTTCAGACTCATAATAGGCATCAAACGGATTAGCTAAGTGAATGAGGCGCTTAAATTGATCAAATTTAAGAGTTTGGAGTTTGCTGGAAGGAAATAAGGTGATGCAAGATTTAATAGAGCTCCATCGAAAAAGTTAACAACCCCCGTTTTCTCTCGTGGCTTAGTGTTCTAAGATCGCCTGTTTTCGCAATTCTTGGGTTATTAGATTCCGCGTGCGTCATTTTCCTTCATCTAATGAGAAAAAAACAATCAAAGCTCCATTACTTAATTATCAACACTAGTCTACAGGACTCGAGGTGATATCTCAAGGTGATATCTCAAGATGATATCAAGATGTCGATGTCGTGAACGATCACTTAACGATTGTTCATTTTCTCTTAATGTTTCAACGTTAACATAATGTATTCAGTCATTTGATTTATAATGAGAGAGAGAGACAGAGAGACAGACAGACAGACAGACAGACAGACAGACAGACAGACAGACAGACAGACAGACAGACAAAAGAGAGAGAGAGAGAGAGAGAGAGAGAGAGAGAGAGAGAGAGAGAGAGAGAGAGAGAGAAAGTTACCAGGATTTGTAGCCTAACTAAGGTCGTGTGCTTTGTAAGCGTTCCTTCACTGTTCATCCCTGTGCACCCAGCAGTAATTGGGAGACCATGGTTGTAAAGTGATTAGCGGATCGTGTCCTGGGGGATAAATAATTTAGGCTTCGAATGAGCGGTTAGCAAAACTCTCAGCAGTGGAGGAAGAACTTTTAGCAGGTGAGGAAGAACTCTTATATTCAGGAGAATTTAGCTGTCGTACACTTAAAAAGTTAGAAAACTAGACTTT
>WNGS01162157.1:3392024-3428767 GCA_020271785.1 Procambarus virginalis
AGCTACATGGAACAAAGGTTTCCAAGTAGCACGGGCTATGGTGAGCCCGTAGTGGACTTACCTGACACAGGAGCGGGGCAAGTAGCACGGGCTATTGTGAGCCCGTAGTAGACTTACCTGACACAGGAGCGGGGCAAGTAGCACGGGCTATTGTGAGCCCGTAGTGGACTTACCTGGCACAGGAGCGGGGCAAGTAGCACGGGCTATTGTGAGCCCGTAGTAGACTTACCTGGCACAGGAGCGGGGCTGTAACTGAACACTTACAAGTAAACTGTGACTTACCTGTGCCAAGCTCTTTGGAAGTTGAGGATTAACATATGTGTGTGTTTACTTTGGGTGAGTCTTGCAACTTAGAATCAGTGGGACAGATTTGACCGCGTTCGAAGTCATGCGCAGTAGAATACAAATGCAAATTAGTTGAATAAAATGAATATATTTTTTCTGACTCGTTCTCAAAGCGCCAGTGAGGTTAACAATTTTTCTCACAGAAGCAAGCTTAACTATTATTCTGTCAGGTAGAATGGTCAACAGAGCGGTGGACTCGCATCTTGCAGGGTCAGTGCTCGATCACCAATGGTCCAAGTGATTGGGTATTGTTCCTTCATTCCGTCCTCATATCCCAGCACCTAAGTGCCATACTGGCTTAGGACTTTCTCCTGACAACTACTTAGTCTTATATTTGTTGTGTAAGATAAGGTCATCATCAGAAAAAAAGGCTAAGCCAGTACAGCAGTTGGAAGAGCACTAAGAATGAAGAGCTGGGATAAGACATAGGGAAGAAGTGCTTCCTCAACCACTCGCATCGTCGCGGAATCGAACGCCGATCTGCTAGAAGCGAAGCCGCCGTTATACAGACGAGCCCTAGTAGTTGGTTACAGTCTTTCACTACAGACTGGAAGAGGCTACAGTAGTGGAAGTCGTCTGTTATGTACCTGGGCCCAACACGAGACTGTAAGCAAGGAGGTCAACGCGTGCCTCTGTACCAAGCAAATAACCAAGGTGATCTAGAAATAAAATCATTGAGGGGTAATTGGAATTGACGCAAAAAAGAAAAGTTCGCAAGACTTTTAATAAATCACGAAAGTTCGTAATGGGCGGCGATGTTGCGTGAGGAATTATCATGTTAAGGTTTAGAGGTTATATAGGAGTTTCGTGAAGTTATGAAATTTGAGGTTCAGATGTATAATTACAGTGACACTTTGTTGTGGGTCTACATACTGTGTGTGTGTGTGTGTGTGTGTGTGTGTGTGTGTGTGTGTGTGTGTGTGTGTGTGTGTGTGTGTGTGTGTGTGTGTGTGTGTGTGTGTCTGTCTGTCTAGCTGTATATTTAAATCAAGAGGTATACACTAAAATATGCATATTTTAGTGTTTTCACTAATTCATACTTAACAACCTGAGTGGTAATTCATTACTGCCATTATGCATATTCCAGTTTTCATGGGTTTTTATGTAATATGTAATATTTTGTGCCGCACGGAGAATTTGTTTATTTATAACTTTTTTGTATAAATGAATATTTGTGTTGTTATTTGTATTGGATGAAAAGTTAGAGGGTGTTTGGGGCGTGCTAGTTGCTGCCCATCACAGGCTGCTTGACTGCCACCCCACCACCACCACCATCCTAACCACCACCACCCCTAACCACCATCTCCACCACCACTACTATATCCATCACAACCATCACCACTATAACCACCACCACCATCACAGACTCCTCCGTTACTATTGCCATCACCATTACCACCACTAGTCTCACCGTTGCCATAAACAGCACCATCACCAGCAAAACACTATCATCACCATTATCGCTACCGAAGCTGCTGGCACCACCGCCACCACCATAACCACTATCACCACCACCAGCATACGTTCTACAGCAGCCACTACCCCCACCACCACCACCACCACCACCACTACCACCTCTGCCACCACAACCTGCGCCGCCGCCACCCCCACCACCTCCAAACACCACTACCCTGCACACGGCCGCCAGCCCGCGCCACCACCGCAGCTCGCTAGGTGCACGGGAGTGCCACGGAAGTGCCAGTGGAGTGCTTCTACCAGCCCCCAACATCACACAGGAGCACACCTTACTGTCTGCCGTCTCCTATATCAGACAGACAGACGTTTTCTGTCCCACATCACTAAACAGGAGGGCCACTGCCAACTCACTGTCGCTAGAAACAAGTGCAGCTTTCACTAACCCCGCCCCCCTCACCCCCCTGGCCCCACTGCCAATTAATCAAGCAATCGTCTCTTCCCATCTAATTGGCAACAACGATTAATAAAAGAGCAGTTCCTTCTGCTCGGAATATCCCAGGAAGACTGTGCGCTGACAGTAACAGTCTGCTCAATCACTCAACAGATCACCTACCTGATCACCTACCTGTAGCCTTCATTAACGAAAGTGAAATATAGAAATCTAAAAGTTAAGTAGAATAATACCTTTTACACTTCGAATGAAGAAAGTGATGAGTGAATATGGAGATAATTCTTAGATTAGTAATCAAGATAATTATACAACATTTACTTTGATTTAGTGGATAATATTTTGAGAGATATTTATAGATGGTTATAAATCACATGTTGGATTAGTGAGAACCTTATAGTCTACAGCTCCAGTGTCGACACTTTGTTAAGAATACCAGCGATGTTTCTTAAGGTAAGTTAAGATTATATGAATATAATCTGCCACTGACTGCCATATATATATATATATACCACCAGCATAGGGGTGGTAGGAGAGGAAAAGATTAAAGTATTCAGTGAGAATCTACAAGGTCTTCTCTGAACACTATTTATTTTCTTCTTCGAGGATGTGGGTCCCTTTAATCAAACCAGTGGTGGTGCCCCTAAAAATATATATATATATATATATATATATATATATATATATATATATATATATATATATATATATATATATATATACCTCTAGGACTCGAACTTGGAAGGCCAGGGGGCATTCCAATGGTTATGCAGTACTAATAACACTCCACTATCGATTGCCAATAGGTGATGGTCGGTCCTTGAATCCACATGCTTACACGTTGGTTCTACAGCCATCCATCACCCGGCAACACTCGTAGTGTATATTGGGTACAGCTATTCATCGAATCCCTGAACATGCTTCAATTACACTAAGACTACATTTGAGGGACTAACCTTGAATGGTCGTTAATGGTCGAACTCACCCACCCTATGATACTCGCCATTCAATCACAATTCACTATGAAAAGTGTCAAGAGGTTATCTACAACCGTCTAGCCTCCAACCTCAAATAGTCACACTATAAATGGCTGAAAGATGTTCTTGACAAAGTGAAAACATAGTTCAACAAATGACAACTGGAGTTTCTCCTTGATATGTCATATTAATCAAAATAATGGTATTGACACTATTGTTAATAGAATAATTTTATACTGGTAATATCTTTACAGACACAATGACTGATAAATTAAGGAGAAAATCAGAAGGAACCTTGGGTAGGATTCGAACCTGTTCCGTGATATAGTGGTCTATAGCGTTTGCCCGGGAGTACCCGGTTCATAGGTTCGAATCCTCCTGATGATTCTTGATTTTTTCATTGATTTTCCCCTCACTGAAGAGCAATGGCCGCTCTTCTTGCAAGCTTACGCTGAATCATCGACCGTCCAGGTGATTGGACACCATTCCTTTCCTCCATCCTATCCTAAATCCGTATTCTCATATTCCTTCCAAGTATTCTCATATTCCACAGTCGCAATGGCTGACCTCTGATTCGACCAAAGATTCTCAAGATCTGAGACATCTCCCTGGAAACACAAACCGTAACTGTCTCTATTTTCAGCTTGTTACAACTTGTAATAAAATTGTTACATATTGCCTTAACATCTTTATGACGTATTATAACGTTGTTACAACTTGCTATACTGGTTGTTATAACTGGTTAGGAGGTGTTAAATTTTTTCGAACGTTGTACCAACGTCGTAGTTTCGGTGTGTGTTTGGCAGGCTTCGATCATGATAGTACGAGAGATGGTACTATCACCCCCCGAGTAATAGTACACACAATTACTGCTATTAAGAATAACTAGGCACAAAACACCCTGAGGGAAGTATCGCGACAAGCTACAGTGAGGAGATAGAGAAGTACTCCAACTCGTCTCATTAGTGATGTAGAGGGGGAGAGTTTTGCCAGAACTGAGGGAATGACTCTCTTCCCTCCTAGGACAGGCATAGAAGAGGGTCTTATAGAGGGAAGCAAGTGAGAAGGAGGCTGGTGAAAGAATGACTGGCGAGAGGGAGGCTGGTGAGAGGATAAAGGATGGGACAGGTAAAGAAGGAAGGAGGCAAGTGACGAAGAAATTAAGCACTTGGAGAGAGTCGGAGTATTGCAGGTGTTGAATGAAAGAACAAGGCAGATAGTGATGGAAAGAATGAGTCAGATGGTGAATGAAGGAATGAGGCAGGTAGTGATTCAAACAACGAGGCAGATGGTGACGAATGATGTCAATTTTTTACAAGTCTCAAATACTTAGTGCCTGAGCCTAGTTGGTGATGTGAAACATCAATCGACTTGAGAATGATCCAGGAAGGACCGAAACGTCGTCGTCCCTTCACCTTCTAGTGTGTGGTCTGGCCAACAAACATCAACCTCACATTGCGTGCACTGAAACAAGACTTCAAATAAGTTGCAAAGTGAGAAATGACGTAAAATTCGATGCAATCTGTGTGATAACATACGATGTGTAGTTAATAACCGTTGCAATGAGGTGTTTCAAGCGTAGGTTAGACACGAATATGAATGAATGTACTTAGACGTAATTTAAAGCTGCCTTTCATTGGTCAATTGGCCATTAGCTGTTTCCTTCAATTAAAAATATCAAGCAGCGAGAAAAGGAAATTTACTTTTTTATAACTAAAGCTCACAGATGCTGTTGAAACAAAACAGTAACGAACGAAAAACAAAACAGTGGGCAAAAGCACTTGGCGATTCACGTTAAAAAAGTTTATAAAAAAGGTGAGCAAGGTAAAGCGGAAAGAGGTTCGGAACGCTGTAAAAAAAAAAAAAGAGATCAAAATGATAGTGAAAATAGCTGGGGGATAAAATGGAAAAACGGAGAAGCGATCGTCAGGCGGAAGCTGTTGACACAAACTGCTGGTGAAGATGTTGTGAGAGGCAGCCGACGACCCACGCAGGTGTTGGCAGCCGACGACCCACGCAGGTGTTGGCAGCCGACGACCCACGCAGGTGTTGGCAGCCGACGACCCACGCAGGTGTTGGCAGCCGACGACCCACGCAGGTGTTGGCAGCCGACGACCCACGCAGGTGTTGGCAGCCGACGACCCACGCAGGTGTTGGCTGCCGAAGACCCACGCAGGTGTTGGCAGCCGACGACCCACGCAGGTGTTGGCAGCCGACGACCCACGCAGGTGAGGGCAGCCGACGACCCACGCAGGTGATGGCAGGCAGTGGCCGGATTCATCAATCCGGATTCAATGTGTACTTACGAACACTTGTATTCGGAAGTACACAAGTACATACGAACCTGAACATCTTTTCTCAATCTTCGCGGCATTGTTATCATATATTAAACAGTTTATGAACTCGGAATCACCAGGAGACTGTATACAACAACAACAACATTTCATTGGGAAGTCTCAATGCTCGTAAACTATTTAATAAATAAAACCAACGCCTACAAACATTGAGAAAACATGTACAGGACCGTAAAGTAGATTTGTAAATGCTTGTTGAATCCTGGGCGAGGCTGGCCACACGGGGACTGACCACCAGGAGAGGGAGCGGGCCAGATAGGGCAGCATAACAGAGAGGGAGCAGGCCAGAGAGAGAGCAGCATAACAGAGAGGGAGCAGGCCAGAGAGAGAGCAGCATAACAGAGAGGGAGCAGGCCAGAGAGAGAGCAGCATAACAGAGAGGGAGCAGGCAGAGAGAGAGCAGCATAACAGAGAGGGAGCAGGCCAGAGAGAGAGCAGCATAACAGAGAGGGAGCAGGCCAGAGAGGGCAGCATAACAGAGAGGGAGCAGGCCAGAGAGGGAGCAGGCCAGAGAGAGCAACATAACAGAGAGGGAGCAGGCCAGAGAGGGCAGCATAACAGAGAGGGAGCAGGCCAGAGAGGGCAGCATAACAGCGAGGGAGCAGGCCAGAGAGGGCAGCATAACAGAGAGGGAGCAGGCCAGAGAGGGCAGCATAACAGCGAGGGAGCAGGCCAGAGAGGGCAGCATAACAGCGAGGGAGCAGGCCAGAGAGGGCAGCATAACAGCGAGGGAGCAGGCCAGAGAGGGCAGCATAACAAGCCAAGGATGATGGGACCAACTGTGGGAGTGAGGAAAGTGACAAGTGTTGTCCCAGTCTTCGAGAAGAGAGGGAAGGGAGGAGAGAGAAACTACATGGGGACTCCCGACTTATGGGTCGCAAGGGAGTGATGCAGTTAAACGGCATCCCAAGTTACTGGAATGACTTCCAGTTCCTCCATCTTAAGAGCAGGAAGGAGAGAAGCACACACTTGGCACGAACTATGACAGAGAATGAAACGATGTCTTTCTAGACGGTTCATATCGTTAAGTCAACGTAGAAAGCAGAACAAAAACATATATTAAGTAAAACATATAAAAGACCAGGCGATGGTTTTTTTTAAGTACATCCGGCAGCTATATAAAAACTTTTGATACTGATTGGTATGAATTTATTTCTATATTTCCAAAGATTGTTATATGAATTTTGATTAATTTTATCATCCATTGGCTGTATTATTTGTTGTTATATTTCCTAAGGTTTTGAGTTCTATTTGACAAATAGGCTAATTTAAACCCTGGTCTGGTTTGGTGGTTGAATAAGAGCGAATTGAGCAGTTGGAGGATCAATCGTTAGCGGTAACTATACTTATCTCGGCTTGTGCTGTTTTCTGCTTGAAGCTGTACGACGGGATCGAACGTCCAGCTTCACGTGTTCGAACACCTTAAATCCGAAGTAGTCTCAGACGCACGCTATGTACCTCGTTATTGTGATCCCTGGTGGCGCACTGGCAACACACTCGCCCTGCGCATTGCCTGTAATTTGGTCTGGTTTCGTTTCCTGGGCAGGGAGGACGGACTAAAGCGCCAGTCCTTAACTCTTCGTCTCTGATCACCCAGCAGAAATTGGGTACCTGGTTGTTAGCCGATTGGCGGATCGTGTTCCAGGGACAACTAGAACGGTAAGACTTGCAATTCTCACAGCTCTCAGCCTGCTGTCAGAAGTCTGAAGTTGTCTGTTGTTGTACTCACCTGTGTATAGAACAGTAGGAGTTTAGCAGGGTCAGGGACGCACTCAGCACCAACAGTGACGCACTCAGCAACAACAGTGACGCACTCAGCACTGTTCAGTGACGGCCGTCAGGTCCTGGGAGTGACAACCTGTTCTTACTCTGGGATTCGTGCAGCTGTCAACCCCCAAAGATGTTTTCGTCAATTTTAATAATAATAATAACAATAATAATTTATTCATAAATATGTATAAATATGAACATATATACTACAGATGAATATTTGAAGCTACAGGGGAGGGGGGGGTTGTTGAATTTAAGAAAGTTAGTAATTATTAGTGTATCGGGCAAAACTTAGAATAAAACTTACTTAGAATAAAATCAGTATGTTATAATATATAAATTAACATTATTATATGTTATAAATTTGTTGTATAATTAGGCCTAAATTAGGTAAGGTGTTTATGTTCTCTTGTCGATTGTTTTTATTTTATTTACGTGGGTGAAGCATTTACCGAGTTCAGATTCGAACAGAGGTCGTCAGGGAAGCACTGTTCGAGAAATGTTCGATCGTCATCAGTTGTAAAGTCCGTCCTCCAAACAAAGATCCAAAAGTGAGCAGGCGATGAGTCACAATAACGTGGCTAAAGTACGCCAAGTTACGCCAAGTTTGTCGTCCCTTCACCTTCTAGTGTGTGGTCTGGTCAACATCCAAAAGTGATTCCATGCACCCGCCAAACCCCTGTTTACGAATGAAAAACGCTTTACACACGACTCACAACTGATTTCGTTCGAACACTTCCGGAACAAGTGCTTCACTGACGAATTTTGATCGAACCACAACGCTGTAAATGCTTCACCCACGTACTACAAATACAAATAATCGACAACAGAACCTAAACACCTAACCTAACCTATGCCTATATATGCCCAATATGCTAATATATTATAATATTAATTTATATTTGAGAAAATTCCCGTTTTTAATGAACAACATGTTAAAATTTATGAATGCGTCTGTGGGGTCGACCGCTGGATGTAATGGACTTGAGTCAAGGATGGGTTGAGTTGTGAGTCACTTGTAAACCATTTTTCATTCTTAAAAAGGTTTGGCGGCTGAATTAACGAGCATTGTTCATTTTGATTCAGCCCGTCCTCCAAACAAAGATCCAAAAGTGATTCCATGCACCCGCCAAACCCCCTGTTTATGAATGAAAAGCGGTTTACACACGACTCACAACTGCTGGCGTTCGAACATATCCGGAACAAGTGCTTCACTGACGAATTTTGTTCGAATCACAACGCTATAAATGCTTCACCCACGTACTACAAATACAAATAATCGCCAACAGAACCTAAACACCTGACCTACCCTATCCTATGCCTATATATACACAATATGCCAATATATTATAATATTAATTTATACTTGAGAAAATTCCCATTTTGAATGAACAGCATGTTAAAATTTATGAATGCGTCTGTGGGGTTGACCGCTGAATGTAATGGACTTGAGTCGAGGACGGGTTGTTTGATTGTAAGAACCGGCTGGTTTATGTATTTTTACAAAGACGATCCAGAGTAACTTATTAATATCGTAAAAGATGTGATATAATTACATTTCTACTATAAATTACTAAATAACAATTAAACTGTTGACCAAACAGTTTACCCATCAAATAGTTAAACTGTTTTGTGTGTAAAGATATTTTTTTATTGTTGCCTCCGGAGGGGGCTAGTTTATTATGCACCACATACTCATCTTGTGAGCGGTAGGGCAAACAGAATTAAACATGTGTAACAAAAGACGCAATGTATCCTATGTTTCCCTTGATAAGGTTTAACAGTTGAAGTGAACATTAAATAAGCACCTTATTTAATAACCATAAATAACCTCAAGATCACAAGATAACCTTCCGTGATTAATGTTATTAGATTAGGGTTATGTTTATCAATGTTGATATTTATTTTCTGTCCTTCCTGGTAGCTCCTCCTAAACATTAATAGAAAATCAGACACAAAATGTTCCTGGGGTGAGTACTCCAAGCTCTTCATAGCACAGACGTTTTCACTTAACGACGATTGTTCAATAAAACCTTCCCTGCCACTTCAACCCCTCAAGTGGAAGGCGATTCTCAAGTGGATGTTAGTGGATATGGAGCAAAGTCTGTAGGAAGAACAAGGGCAGGTGTAGTGATGCAGGTCTTGGTAATTAAAGGGGGTAGGAAGGCAGAGGGAATTGGATTGGGGAACAAGAATGTCGTGGGATTGGGGATTAGAGGTAAGCAATCAGTGTGAGTGATAGTATTGAGTGTAAATGCTGAAAGTTGGCGTGAAAAAAAGGATATTTCACTGTGGTTACATTTTGGCCTCACAAGTATGTTCAAACACACTCAAACACACACACATACGCATGCACACACACACATACACACACGCCAGGGGCCGTGGCTGAATGAACAGTGCTTGGGACACGTAATCCCAGGGTCTGGGTTCGATCCCGTCCGCCGGCGGAAACCGATGGGCAAATTTTATTTCACCCTGATGCCCATGTTACCTAGCAGTAACATAGGTACCTGGGAGTTAGACAGTTGTTACGGGCTGCTTCTTGTGTGTGTACGTGTATGAAAAAATAGTAGTTTGTAACAGTTGATTGATTGACAGTTGAGAGGCAGGCCGAAAGAGCAGAGCTAAACCCCTGCAAGCACAACTAGGTGAATACAAATAGGTAAATACACAAACACACTCACACACACACACACACTCAAACTCACACAGAAACTGGAATTTAGCCTTTCAAACCCGAGTCAACACTCCACATAAAGAATTATATTCTCTCCAGCAGGGCACTTGTGAAGGTGGGGAGGAATTTCATTAGTCGTTTCCAAACATGAGTCAGTAATTATGAAGTGTTTCCTTAAAATCTGTTTATGAGATTTTGTCTTCGTATTAAACATGTTCCATGAACATTTTCATCAGGAGGCAATGTTTCATTGTCTTCGAAATATATCTATATATATATATATATATATATATATATATATATATATATATATATATAATATATATATTATACATATCACGAAAGCCCTTCCTGGGTAGAAGACTTACGTTCTCGGTAATTTTACCTCCAAGATACAAAAACCTGGTATTATTCCCCTAAAACTTTGCTTCAAGCTTTGTCCCAGACATATTAAAAAAAACGTTTTGAAGGTACCTGAAAGCTGCCAACTCTATCTAAAGTTTGGACACATAAGTCGACCTCCCGACTTATAGGTACCTTCATGACGTCTTTTCTAAGCTGAGTGAGGCAAATATCAAAACAAAAATAGAAGAGGAATAACAAATATGTTCTGTGCTTGGGCAGCATAAACAAAAATAAATTAACAAAAACCAGAAACCGACACAAAATAATAATTTGCTACTCAGTGTATTGTTCCAAATATATGTTACAAATCTGACCTCGGAACACCGACAGACACACAACAAGCAAGATATTAACGTTGTTTCCAGCTGCTTGTTGAATTATTCCGTAGATCTGCAGCATCAGCGCTGCGCTCAGCTTCCCATTACGTGGCGTATTGCTGCCTAATGCATCGGCTAATAGCTATGAAACACAGCCACTTACTCCACGACCTGTCTATTACGTATTGTTTATTGAATTTGTGAGCTTTTTAGCTCTTGTCTCTTACGCTTTTGAATTTTTCCTATAATATAATTAGTAATTTTTATATAAATTGAATTTACTTGGAAGTTTACGATCTAGAGCAGCACTTGCATGTTTATATATCAGCGGTGATGAGGGGGATTCTATATTGGTATTGAATACTTTTGCGAGTTATTGGTCATTCGTTTACACGATTTTGAATTATTGATATGTCGCCATTGTTTGGGTCGTCAGGCGGCAGGCAAAATATATTCCATAATTTTGCGTACTTCGACACACAAGGACGTTGAAACAGCTATTTTCTATACCCAGGGAACATCTCACTGTCGTATATACGACGTTTTGCTGAAAAGTTCCTCTTGAGAGAGAGTGATTTGCAGAGACCCTAAATGTGGGTATTGGTGCTAACGACGAGTCACAATAACGTGGCTGAAGAAATGTGAGCAAACCACACATAATATGTATTAATATTATTTATGAAAATGAAGACAAGATCAATACAGTGTATTATTAAACCATAATACACTTATACATGTATTGGGTCTTTACGTCATCCTCATTCAAACTCTATGGTCTTGTAGTAAGTTTCTCCATAATTAATATTATTATTATCATTATTATTATTTACTATGATTAATAATGTATATTGAATAAAATTCCTCTATTCCTGCACCCACCTATGTAAAAATAATGTAAAAACGGCCCGTTAGCCACAAACACAACAATGCAGGTTTGATATTACAAAGATAATTTTCACGCATCGAATTCATGAGATTTTTTAAAGTTTAAATTAAACGTGAATTGTTTTACAAAAGTCTTGACTCTAAAAGCTTTCTTGTTATAAGAGAGATTGAGAGATGAACATGTAATTATAAATCTTAGTAACATTTAAACATAAAATGGTCTTCAATATTAACACTTAAGAACCATTAACCAGTATTAAAGCATGTGAAACGCACAAGTACTCAACTTAGCACTAATATATTTCAGTACAAGTACTCAATTTAACACTAATATATTAGCAGAAAAAATCCTGGTTCAGCCACTAATGTATTAGTGGTAATAATGCTCTCTAGTGAAAATATACGAACATATCGTTAAAATTAAAATTAATAGTTTAAATATACAATTATTATTATTAATATACAAGATATACAAATATCAAAGAGTTGCCATTGACATAAATGTATAAGCATCCGCCTATTGCAAATTTAATCTCATACACAGCTTCCAGTTCAAGAATCACAAGTGCCCCTGCAAAAATAGCTTTTAAACTCGAGCATAATTAATTGCAGAAGCAGAATGAACAAGAGAATTATATCCATAAATGTAAGTATGAAATTAAATAATTTGACTTCTAAATTCCAGCACTAAATATGCCTCAAGATATGTAAATTAGCTGATGTCCAAGGGCCCTCGATGAGCGCAGACAGGGAACAGAGTATGAGAAAGAGTTTTTAAAAGAGAAAAGAAAGCTCTTTTTTTTAGAGAAAGAGCTTCTCAGGTTCTTGAGTAAACCTTTGGGGATAGAACAAGGAATGGCCGAAGATTCTCGGAAATCTTAGGAAGGAAGGAAGGCAGGGATGGTCCAGAGGTTATAGAACAGACTAGGGGTAAGTAATGAGAAAAATCAGAGGTCCTTGGATCTACCTGAGAGAGAAAGCAGGTAGAAAAACCAGAGATGTTAATGCGGTGGGGGGGGGGGAGGGGTTTGTTGTAGTTGATTTAGAGATAACAGGAGTGTTGAATGTGCCTCCGTGTTCCCGTTAAAGGTAAAGCACAATGTCTTGTGGCTATCTTGAGGTTATCTTGAGGTTTTCTTGAGATGATTTCGGGGCATTTTAGTGTCCCCGCGGCTCGGTCCTCGACCAGGCCTCCACCCCCAGGAAGCAGCCCGTGACAGCTGACTAACACCCAGGTACCTATTTTACTGCTAGGTAACAGGGGCATAGGGTGAAAGAAACTCTGCCCATTGTTTCTCGCCGGCGCCTGGGATCGAACCCAGGACCACAGGATCACAAGTCCAGCGTGCTGTCTGCTCGGCCGACCGGCTCCCTATGTGTGGCTACACGCAAGTCTCCTACCGTTGGAAACTATAATGCCTTACGGCACATTAACATACTGTTAACTCAGTCTGTCCTCCCAAGGTTTCCCATCGTCAAGAAAACGGTCAATTTAAAGTGTCCTTATCCTAACCTACCAGAGGACCCAAAACAGAAAACGGGACATTGCGTCACATTCTGCTCTCAAAGTTCCTCTCGACAAAGCCAGGCCTGGATCATCAACCCATCCTCTCGAACGTTCCCAACGTTACTAAACTGATGTACTAAATTGCCCGAACCTAACTTATCCAGGACCCGACAAATAGAAAACGGGACGTTACGTCAATTTTGCGAGCAGCCATGATTTTTAGTACCTCGGTTTATAGCCATACGGGATTTATACGAGAGGACTAGTTGGCTGGATGGACACCGGCTCTCCACCAGAAAAGTCTAACAAAAAAAATGAAAAATCTATTAATTGTGATCCCAGGACACAACTGCGTTGCGTCACTTTGGGCCGCTGAAGCGGATTACCTAACAGCAGTATCGAGACTAATTGGTCAAAATCGCGTTACGTGTTCCAGCTGTCCCCGGACGGAGCAAGTGTCCAGACGTCAGGTATGACCTTACGGGGAGAGCAAGGTCAGGGAATTACATACAAAAACCACAATAGCGTGATGCATCAAATGAACAAATTCACAAGGGCCGTGATGGGGGCTCGAACCTACGGCCGGGAGGATCCCAGACGCGCCTTAATCGACTGTGCCACGACACGGTCAAAAGAATTATCAGGGGTAAATAATGGCAAAACAGAAGTTCTAGGACTGTCCATGGTTAAGCAAAGGTAAATTTGTAGCAGTTGTATTTGCTTTAGCCTTTGTAGTTGTAATTCTGTTGTTGGAGTTAAATTAGTCGTCGCAGTTGTATTATTAACAACAGCATTAGATTACAAAATTAATTTGAATTAATATTATCGTCAACAGTGTTGTTATGATAAGGTTAACAGCAGTAGGTCAATACCAGCCAACAAAGCCCTTCAGATTGCTGGTTAATTTTGATTCATGTCACTGATGGTTCTATTGTGTCTCAGACCTGGCAGCGCATACGAGGCTTTCAGCATAATATGGCGGGCCGTGTCATTGTTTCAGACTCATAATAGGCATCAAACGGATTAGCTAAGTGAATGAGGCGCTTAAATTGATCAAATTTAAGAGTTTGGAGTTTGCTGGAAGGAAATAAGGTGATGCAAGATATAATAGAGCTCCATCGAAAAAGTTAACAACCCCGTTTTCTCTCATGGCTTAGTGTTCTAAGATCGCCTGTTTTCGCAATTCTTGGGTTAATTAGATTCCGCGTGCGTCATTTTTCCTTCATCTAATGAGAAAAAAACAATCAAAGCTCCATTACTTAATTATCAACACTAGTCTACAGGACTCGAGGTGATATCTCAAGGTGATATCTAAGGTGATATCAAAATAGAAATGATACCTTGATGTCGTGAACGATCACTTAACGATTGTTTATTTTTTCTTAATGTTTCAACGTTAACATAATGTATTCAGTCATTTGATTTATAATGAGAGAGAGAGAGAGAGAGACAGAGACAGACAGACAGACAGACAGAGAGAGAGAGAGAGAGAGAGAGAGAGAGAGAGGAGAGAGAGAGAGAGAGAGAGAGAAAGTTACCAGGATTTGTAGCCTAACTAAGGTCGTGTGCTTTGTAAGCGTTCCTTCACTGTTCATCCCTGTGCACCCAGCAGTAATTGGGAGACATGGTTGTAAAGTGATTAGCGGATCGTGTCCTGGGGGATAAATAATTTAGGCTTCGAATGAGCGGGTGAGGCAAAACTCTCAACAGATGGAGGAAGAACTTTTAGCAGGTGGAGGAAGAACTCTTATATTCAGGAGAATTTAGCTGTAGTACCACTTAAAAAGTTAGAAAACTAGACTTTTCTTTATTGCTCATAACTGTCAAACAATAATTCACGGCTTTACCAACAGTTGTCTCTTTATCAACAATTCATTGTTGTCTGATTACAATTCATGGCTGTTTCTCTAACAATCCATATTATTCTTTCTAATAACAATCCACGCTCTCTAACATCATTCCATGATTGTCACTAACAATCAGAGGCTGTCACTTTGCTTTGAGCTGGTATTCAGCTGATCCGCTTCAACTCTATTTCTTCCAAGCTTAATTCATTTATTTTTATCTTGCTTTTTCTACCTTCAATTCTTCCTAAATTTTTTTCCAATATCTTCGCTTTTTTCCTCGTCACCAATTTGCTTGTTACATTATTTTTATATACTTAAGAATATATATATATATATATATATATATATATATATATATATATATATATATATATATATATATATATATATATTATATATATATATATATATATATATATATATATATATATATATTATTATATATATTATATATATAGTATATATATAATATATATATATAAAGAATATACACCATAGAAGGTTGATTTCATTGACAGTTCACGTGGAATCTAGAATTGAGAGTGGTTCGTGTAGGGTTCACGCAGATTTATACGCTAAAAAGAAAAATATGAAATAGCTTTCACCTTTCTCGTACCTCAGATATCAAAGCTCTCCACTGACTCCCAATCGCACAGCAATTACCGCATGCAAATGTGAACAGTATCGTTATTAAACACGGTACTGTACTATTGACCCTCTTCAATCGGTTTATTATATTTGAATGAGGTATAACAGCCACTTCATCATGATTTGGTTACGAAATTGTAGAGATATAGACATTATGGGATCAAGCCCTAAGCTAATACGACTCATTATAGCACATTGAAGACATATGAGGAAAAGGAGCTGGGATATGAGGGTAAGGTAGAGGTATATTAGGACAAAGAGCTGGGGTATGTTGACAAGTAGATGAGATATGAGGACAAGTAGCTGAGATATGAGGACAAAGATTGGGGTGATGAGGATGGAGAAAAGTGCTGTGCTTCTAAATATATTTTAGCTTTCATATTTCTATTTTAACAACTAATTGTTTGAAGAATTTTTTTAGGTGCATCGGCTTAGCATATTATATTACTGATTATTAAATACACAAAAGCGAAAACAAAAGCTCGAATAAAGAGTTAATTAAAAAGAATTCAATACCAAAGGGAGAGAGAAACACAGAGATGGAGAATGAGAGAGAGAGAGCAGAATACACTGGAGACTACCACATCCTAGATGCAGATGGAAGCAACGTGTGAATGATTTTAAGATACAACTCAGATGCGCTTACAGGCGCGACTTAGAGGCGCTTACTGGCGCTCAGTAATAAAAACTCCATTTATGAGTGCCCTTGCCAGAGAGGAAGGAAATTTAAGCTCCATCAGATTCATTTCCGCGCTCTCCATCCAAACTTACAGCGATAAAGAGGGCGGAAAGTTAAGCTCCATCACTGAGCAAAGAAATCTCTCGGGAATTTAAGTTTAGGTAATAGAATACGAGATGTCAGAAAAAGTTAATTAAAAACAAATTTGTACATGGTAATCGGTCATCCAGATGATCAGGTTTTTAAGAGGTAAGGTGTAAGAGGCTGTGTATGACACGTGGGAGGGAAGAGAGGAAGAGAGAGAGAGAGAGGGAGGGACAGAGTTTTTAGAGAGACAGAGATAAATAAATAATAAAATCACAGTGCGTACAGAGAATAATAGAATTAAACAAAGAAGGCAGAATGTTGGACAGAGGCAAAAAGTGACACAAAAATTAAGCAGTCCAGAATTCAAAGAAGAAATCGTAAATAGCTAAATCCATTGTTTAAATATTAAACCTTCAAAAAAATCTGGGTTTGGAGCAATGATAAATAACATATAAATTTAAATCCCTCTTACGGGCATTAATATGTTTAATGACAAAAATATTTCTCTGTAATAGTACAGATATACCACGCAATGCATTTTATCAGCATGATAAAACTTATTTCATCAAATCTGAAATACGCTTTTATATTAATAACCACATAACTGATTTATATTCTCTCTACTCCGTTACTTTCACTCACCCTGAGAGGAAACATTTCAAATAGGTTCTAGAGACTAATGAGTATTTCTTGTTAAATCAAAATTTTACTATCAAGAAGAAACTTACTAGAGCATTCCTCTATTTACATGCATGTCTATGTCAGTTGAGAGTGCCTATCTGTTGTGCTTTTAATACGCCAATCCGATGTGAAGCTGAACTACTTCTATAACATTTTGAATGGATTATACAGCCCAGGTGAATAGAATGAATTACTCCTGTGTCATTCATGCGTCTCTTGAGAGTATACTCATTAATAGCAGATAAGTTTAGTTTGTTCTTTATTAATATGCAGGTTATCAATATTTATATATATATATAATATATATATATATATATATATATATATATATATATTATATATATATATATATATATACTTACCCTGTTAGAGTAAAGCAGAATATTCACATCAAATACTAGATCGTTTGAGTCTATCTTTACCTTACTTTAACATTGCTTTCCAATATTTAAACAAAAGAAAATACCCACATTCATGCTACATTCGTATGCCTTTCCCGGCGTATTTTAAGTACTGTAAGACACCGCGCAGCGTAGCTGTATTTCATGAAATGGAAAGTAAAAAAAGCTTGGGTGAAAGTGGCAGGTGAATATTGCCTTCAGGAAACACACACACACACACACCATGGAGGAAAAAAAACGAAAAAAGTTTAACGTTTAGATTGACATCAAATGCTCAATTCTGATTTGTTGCCGTTTGTTCCGAGTGCTTGGCTGCTTTCGCTGAGCACATAATTCACAAAATTATGAGCTGAGACACTGTTAAATAGGTGTAACTTTATCTGCGGGATCATGATTATAAAATTCACTCTGTCGGACATTTGCTCTGACTTTCAGGTCTCTGATGGCATCAAGAAGATGAGGATAAAATGATAATTTGATGCAATAATTTTCAACAAGGGGGCAGTGTGTAATTTAACTCTACGGCATTACACTCCACGTTTAACTATTTTGCTTAAATGTGGAATATTTTATATAATACGTTTTCCTTTTACTTCACTTTTTTGAGAAACACCCAAAATATTATAGCATTTTTACTAGGTGGTTAAATAGTTTATATTATGGAAGAAGAACTAGTTCAAAGAAAACCAATTTATACGCATATATATATAGAGAGAGAGCTTGTAATTCTTGAGCTCTTGAGAGAGCTTCACAGTCTCCGTGGTGTAGTGGTAAGACACTCGCCTGGCGTTCCGCGAGCGCTATGTCATGGGTTCGTATCCTGGCCGGGGAGGATTTACTGGGCGCAATTTCTTAACTGTAGCCTCTGTTTAACGCAACAGTAAAATGTGTACTTGGATGAAAAAACGATTCTTCGCGGCGGGGATCGTATCCCAGGGACCTGCCCGAAACGCTACGCGTACTAGTGGCTGTACAAGAATGTAACAACTCTTGTATATATCTCAAAAAAAAAAGAGAGATCTTCATTAGCTTACTACGTAATTAATTCCGTTGTTCTGATAATTCAATGGTTAATCCTATGACCTATTAGTTAGCGTTAGCTCGTTAGGGATTCGGAGGGTTTTACTCTATAAATATTTTCAGATGAGTTTACAAAAGAGTTGGTTGTGTGTGTGCTTGGAGCTATCAAGATCATTTCAACAGCCGATACCAACTTGGTGAACACATTCTTTTGGAGTTGTTTTGTCAAATTAGAGCAATGCTACACCTATTGTATCATTCAGTTCCAGCACATACACACACACACACACACACACACACACATGAACCCAGGGAGGACCCTGATAGCTGAGTGGACAGCGCCCTGTACTCATATTCCTCGAGTCCGGGTTCGATCCCGGCTGATGGCAGAAATAAAATGGGCAAGCGTAACAGCTGTCTAACCTGGGAGTTAGACAGCTGTTACGGTCTGCTTCCTGTGTGTGTAGGGGGGGAATGGGGGGAATTAGTTAGTAGTTAGAAACTATTAATTGATTGACAGTTGAGAAGCGGGTATGGGTGAATACACTTCCCCCCCCCCCCCACACACACACTCACGGGTTCATCTTCTTCTACTCACCTTCATAAGTATCTTTCTCAGCTTTTTGTATTTTTTCTATTGCCTTAATTTCCTCGTTGTTCAACATTTTTCGTTGTTCTTAATGTATCTTTTAATCTTAACTTTGTTATTATTTGTTCTTACTGTCAATGTTATATATTTTATTGTTATTATCATTATCACTATTACTAGTAGTTGTAATAGTTGCAGCAAAACAGTACACGTACTAAAATTACTAGTACTAGTAGTACTGCAAGTAGCCTTATATATTGTTTTATTTCCATTATGTCAAATCAAAATAATATTTTTGTTTAAATTCTTCAGAGCTGGAAGTCCTCCGAGAGCCGAGCTCTTACATATTCAATATTTTCCAGTGAGGGAATTATTTTAACTATTTGCAGGAGTCTTGGTCTTGTTTGGCCGTAGGGATCAATGCACGACCAAGGCTGATTTGATTTTTTTCTATTATTAAAGGAGGGGATCAAATTAAACCCCAATACTCGCGAGGCAATTTTCATGCCTAAGATATTTTTTTTAGGAAAAAGTTTGAGGTTCCTGATTGGATTTGGGTCAGAGTTCAAAGGTCGTTGATTGGTCCATATACGGTCAAACGTTTCCACTAATCGACGTTTAAGCCATAAAGTATTAAGAATGCTTTTTTTATTTGTAGGTATTCTCTGTTTATCCCTTCGTCTCAATCATAAAATTCTCGCGTCTCTCCTTCTCCTCTTCCTCTTCTTCTCATCCTTCCTCCTTCCTCTCACCTTCATTTCTCGTTCGTTTACCTGTTTCTTAGTATCTCCTTTTCCTTTTTCTGCTTCAGCATTTATTCACACCCACCTTTCACTGCCCACTTCCAGGCTGATTTTAATCACTCGACCATTTGGACCAGAGTTCAGGAATGGTATGATGTTATGTTTGTTAGCGCAGGGAAGCTCAGTTAGAGGTTCTGAGCTCATCTGCAATACAGTTTTCAAGTTATAAATGACATGACGCAGGAGTGATATAAGTATCTGTATCTCCCATAAGAATTATTATCTCTGATACACTCGACAGCTATGATTGTGTTACGTATAGATACCAGTGATAATTATGATGACATGGTTGTACTTAAACACAGTTATACAGCTTTGTCATCATTCCGTGGAAGGGATAATATGCAGTTAAACAGAGGAATACTAGTCCATCACAGTTAAATAAAGACATAGAGAACCAGTCACTCAGTTAAACAGAATTTCAGATAAACAAAAATCACAGTTAAAGGGACAGTTAAATTGAGTCAGAGGTAAATAAAGTCACAGTTTAATTGAGTCAGATGTAATAAAGTCACAGTTAAACAGTCACCGTTAAATAAAGACGCAGTTAAACACAGTTATATAGTTACTGTTAAGCAGAATTACAATTAGCGACACAGTTATACAGATATTGGTGGTGATATATATTTCATGTAATCTCATACAAATACATTTTATGTAACCTCATACATATATACAAGTCTTAATAAACTTATCAACCAAACCTAAGTAACAGGATGTTTTTTGTAGCAAAAGCAGAATTTGAATTAGTTTTTGATATCGCTGAATTAACAAATTTCAGTAAGAATTTATATNCTCGAAGTATACCTTCCTACACCCAGAGGTATACCGTCCCCACCAAAAGATATACCTTCACTCCATCTAGAGGTACGTTAACTTCCCTCTAGCTTTCCCCATACAGTGTTAATTAACGTCACTATCAACAATGACAGAACACCATCTGCAGGTGGTGGTGGTGGGGCCGATGCCGGGCCCGAGTGCTTGTTCGTCGGCCTCCTGTTCTTGCTGCCTGTTGCTTCCTCATCTCCGTCTTCCTCCTCCTCAGCAGGTGAGTCCTCCTGGTGGCAATCAAATGCCTCCTTTTCCCTCTGATTTGTTACTTTCTACCACTCATTTAAGCTCAATATATCAACTGACATACACAAAGTTGAGAGGCGGGACCAAAGAGCCAGAGCTCAACACTCGATAACACTGAAGCGAGTAACTCCTCTTCCTGCCAGCAGATGGCACATAATTATATCGTTTACCGTTTAGGCATCAATACTTCCACTTACAAGATCACTTTACACCACAGTTCTGGGCCATCACTTACAAGAACACTTTACACCACAGTTCTGGGTCATCATTTACAGGAATACTTTACACTTACACTTCTCCTGTGTGTTTGAAATATACCATCATATTCACTGCTACACTGTACTAATGAATATACACTTGCAGAATACCATCACATGTACACCTACAGTATACAATCACATGTACAGTATTACACAAATTACAGTATACCACTCTGCCAGAGCAGGGAGCAATTAAATATATTGCTTGAGGGAAAAATATACTTAAATGAAAAGCTTTTGAAAATTATGAGTAATAATATTTCTGGAAGGCACTTATTATACTGTATAAAGTGATGAAATGAGGAAATGATATGTGAGGAAAATATGTGAGAAAAATATATGTGAGAAAATTATATGTGTCTCCATGCTCAAGGCCAGATTAAAAATGCAATATACAATAAAATATAAATATCTCACACCTCACAGATAAAATAAAAATATGTAACGTATCATAGAATCAATAAGCAAGCACCACTTAGTCATTTGAAGGGAGAAGTTTGAACCAATTTAACCCATGCAAAATTTCATAAATTTTCAAAACGGGGCAACAAAGGAAATTTCAGAGCAAGGGGGGTCAAATTACCACTCACCGTGTAATCAATGTCTGAACAAGCTATTCACCCACTTATACACGCTCCTAAATCATACCACCACTATGTTGTATGATGTGTGTGTGTGTGTGTATAACATGGAGACACGAGGAAACAAATGGGCAGAGTTTCTTTCATCTCATGCCTCTGTTCATTTAGAAAGACATAGGTGCCTTGATGTTAAATAGCTGCAATGGCCTGCACCCCTAGGATGTGTATGTGGGAACCATCCTCCTCCAATGATAGCCTTATAGTAACTATTTGTTCCAAAGTACCTGGTTTGTAGTGTTGTACCACCAAATGTTCCCGGTTTGTACTTTTAAATTTTATAGAGTCCAAGGAAAAACTAAAACCCAAATCTAAATATACCTAGGCCTAGTGTAGCACACATATATACTATATTATACTATATTGAATGTACTATATTGTTACTCTTCGCCTGCATACTATATTAGGCCCCTAAGATAGCATTTATAGACCTAAATTTGCTTGGACAAGTAAGTTAAAATGTTCTAGTTTCATTTCGTATTCAAGAGAATGTCATTTGGTGAAGCTGACGATTACCTTGGCGAAGATTTCAAGAATCAACATCCCCGCGACGCTGCCACAGTGTCAGCCATACTGTCAGCCACACTGTCAGCCACACTGTCAGCCACAGTGTCAGCCACACTGTCAGACCAATTCAGTAGAACAGAACGTAAACTTTGTGATGGTCCAACACGACATATTGGTACTTTATATCAAATAGGTACTATAAGTACATTCATTTTAGATGGACTTTAGCTACATCATTTTAGAGTTTAATTTAGCTACATGTGTCCGCATTCATTCTTACACACCTTTTCCCTCAATTCAAGATTAATATATTTTTCAAATGTCATTCTACTGCCTTCGTCCTAAGCTAGCGTTGTTGTGCTCTCTAGATTTCTTTTATTTACAAAATAACAAAGTTTAAAGAATAAACATCTTTCCGACATGTCATTTATTGAAGACAACTGTACCTGAGCGACTGGGAGAAGAGTGAAGTTAAAAACACATCGAAAATATCCTCCAACGACTATTCATTTTGTTTCTTACAGTGTTGTGGTTGTTGACAGAGCGGAACCTGAAAGCCATGCCAGCCTGTTCGTCATGGGGGAGCAGGACGGTCTACCACACAGCCGCCACTCTCAACCACACAACCAAGATTACCCACAACAGAACCATCACCTTCCGCCACCTCCGTCATCATCCTCTATGGTTTCACCGCCACCATCTCGTTCCTCGAGCTTGGCTCTCCCAGCCGCGGGACCTCTTGTCTCGCAGACTCGTCATGAACTCCAGCCCTTCAGTGCCCGGGAAAATGTTATTGAACACGACTTGGCAAACATCAATGGTGACCCATTTGGTGCGCACAAGAGCAGAATCACTCCAAAGAGCCCAACGGACCTGAACAGCGTACATTTGAAGAGCCACAGTTATCACAACAGGGCGAGTACTAACAGCAAAACCAGCGTAAGGGAAAATAATATTTCAGATTTTGGAAGCGAAGGAAAGAGTGGAGCGTCGCCAGGTAAGGGTTCCTCGCCCAGAAGCGGCTGGATGGACATGGTTCAAGGTTTGGTCAGAGGAGAAAGGACTGTCAACCCCGGCATGTTGCTCGGTGCTGTAGCGGCCCTTAAGACATTTCGCTCCGCTGGTGAAGCAGATGACAGCCCTCTGAAGCCCGTGATGGGCGTAGTTCAGGCAGTGAGGCAAGCAATGTTTCCTCAGCCACAAGAGAGCGGCCACGGACTGCCAGACTCGCAGGGATTTCTAAAACCAGAATTCAAAAGTAAAGAAGTAAAAACAGGTCACTTGAATATAACAGGAAACCACACACAGTTATTAGGCAAACGAAAGGATTTTAATGAATTAAATGCAAAAGACCATAGCTTTCAAAACAAATCCATATCGATTTATCCAAATAATGATACAAAACAAAGCAGTTTTAATCTAGGTAATATCCAAAAAGCAGTAGGAGTCATAGGGTCCCTTATGGGAGAAGGATCTGCAGGAAAACCAGGACGTCAGAGTGTAGTCGGCTCCCTAATGACCAATCTTGCTTCTCCTTTGCTCGCCGGGGCCTTCTCAAACAACAATAACAAGGCAGGAACTAGTTCAAGCCCTCTTCAGTCTCTAGTAAATGGCTTGGGTCCTGTGCTTCTGAATGGCATAATTCAGCAGGGATTTGGTAGAGACAATTCTGCCCTGAGAAACTCAGATGACATGGCTATATCTAGTCCCCTTCAGGCCTTTATGTCCAAGATGGGGCCCTCCCTTCTAGCAGGAGCAGTGCAGCACGGCTTCAGCGCCATGCAAAGTGGTCAGAGGAGTCAAGGAGGAGACCAGAATTCAAGTCCATTGCAATCAGTTTTGAGCGGCTTAGCGCCGGCTCTCATTGCTGGACTAACACAAGGGAACGTGAAACAGGGACAGAACTCACGTAGTGATAAAGTCTCGCAAACTTCTAATCCGATGCAGTCCATTATTCTTGGATTAGCGCCGGCGTTGGTAGCGCGAACGCTCAGGCAAGGATTTGGCAACGCCATGACCAAGAGCTCTCCAGAAGCAGGTAAATCAAGTGACTCTAAGCCTCCAATGAACGACTTAAGATCGACAAACCTGCCAGCGACATTCCAGACGAAACTTGGCAAAAGAGTAGGTGGCAAGGAATCTGCTCTTCACGAAGTGACTCACGTGAGAGATGCTGAGAGGATCGCTTCTGGAGACGCCAGGAAGCGAAGTGGAAGGGCCCTGCAAGTGGACAACAGCGAGACGAAGAGAAAGCTACGACAGCTCAATCCAAGGACCGAAGATGACGACCACGCTGGAGAGACCTTCCACGACAATTCTGGAGAGATCTTCCACGACATCAGAGTGAGGAACGGCGCCCAAGCCAGCACTACAGAGGTCGACAGAAACAACGAGGTACGGAGAGCTTAAAACTAAATTACGCTAACTTATGAGCATTGTCAGTCGACTGAATCCATTAACGTTATATCGTTTTACGTGCAAATCATTCAAGTTCCATTTAATTTAATGATATGCGACAGAAAATTATTAAATATCGATATCAAATAAAATCTTAGTCTCCTGGAGCCCAGGTGAATTAAACACCGATATCATTTTATCGATATAATTTTACTTTTCTCTTGCAGTTCATATCTGTTGCTCTTGTACTGTAATTCAATAGAATTTAACTTTAAGTCCTGATTAATGTTGAACAAATGTTAACAATGAGTTAGCATTCTATAATAACGTCAATAAAATAGTAATATACCGCAATAGTTTACGATATTGAACATAAATAGTAATTGCAGCATTCACAGAATTAAGTTCTAAATCAGTATATTTGCTTTTGTTCTCACATTTTAAAAATCATGTAAATGATAAAATCCTCAAGAGTATGAGCGGGGATTTGGATCATATTATCAGTGCATGGAAATAACAGCATATAGTAGATAGATCTGATTACTACCAAAGGATTATATACTATTTTACTAGCATACTTAAAAGCTGTATTTATAACAGTTTCGGTTCACTGCATCCTAGCAGCAGTCATATTTTTTTTTTACATTTCTTCTTCAATAAATTCGGGAATACAGACACGTAAATCCCTTGAACAACAATGAAGAAAATATTTATCCATAATGAAATGATTAACAAAGGTGCACATGCAAACACACGTTACTGGGCTTCTATTAACGTTGAACTTAAAAGTTACATAGTCTTAATAATTCATTGCATCGAAAAACGATTGAGCTCCATTGCTTTCTCTTTCAACCGTGAAATTTAATGGAAGGAACCAAGTTATTGTGTCTATCAAGAAAATCATTAAGGTGCATGGAAACAGAGCAAAGGCATTACAAGTCCTTAACATACCTATCGAGTTCATTATCTTACGAAGATATTTAAGAACCCTTTTTATATTACCGTTTGTTGTTTGTAATTCAGCTACTGGGAACAAAATGTTCCAAGTAGCACGGGCTATGGTGAGCCCGGATTGGACTTACCTGGCACAGGAGCTGGGCTGTAGCTCTTTATATTACCAATTGCTTGGTATCTATCGAGAAAAGAAGGGAGAATTCTGTTTAGATGAGGAACTATTAACAATTCCCTTACATACATTAAATTCTTCTGTCTGTAAATTACTACTTCTTCCCAAATCGCAAAAAAAAAAACTCAGCAATATCTATGTAATTCACGTCTTTATTAGAAGGAGAAATTTCAAGCTTTACTCCAAGTGATGGTATCATTATCCAGATCTTTTTCCGACAAATTAATACCAAAATCGGAATTTAGATGTTGGTAACAATCAGTATGCTAAAAGAGCCTAGTTAACTTTCGTTTTGCCCAAAACTCTTTGAGTAATAGTGGCTTCATTAGTTTGTGTAACTCCTGTCCACCCATTTGCATATTATTCTTATGTTCGGTGTACAAACATTCTTTTGAATATAACTTTAAATTTGAATGTTTAAGTTTAAGGTCTAACTCAGTACTCACGTCCCAGTAGGCAGCCGGAGCAGTAATCCAACAAAGGCTCGATCCAATCCGCATCCACCGAGCGCCGAAAACAATTCTTATTCCTCGTAATGCACTTAAAAACTTTCACGCAGTTCATCATTCACATTGTCAATATTTCACAAACATTTCATTAAACTGACGGCGCGCCAAGTCTACTAAGTTGTCAGTAAACGGGGATTGAGGTAGCACTTACTCACTAAGACACTCTCTAAGGAAAGCCAACCTTGTTTTCAAAGCACGGGACTTGAACATTCAAAACATTGGTTAAGTGCCCATTAATCCAGGCCAGACTCGTTAGAACTGCGGCTGTTCCCCAAGATGCATTCATCAATGTTAACGTAATGTGTATAAAAAATAGGTTTGTTTTCATTTATATATTAATATATAATGTATTTAAGTTTTATATATAGTTATGCGTCGGTTAGGTTCGGTGCTTAGGTTATGTTGGAGATTATTTCTATTTGATGTACGTGGGTGAAGCACTTACAGTGTTGTGGTTGCAGCCCGTCCTCTAACCAAAGACTCAAAAGTGATTCCATGCACCCGCCAAACCCCCTGTTTATGAATGAAAAACGGTTTACACACGACTCACAACACATATTATAATATTATTTTATGTTTGAGAAAATTCCCGTTTTGAAAGAACAGCATGTTAAAATTTATGAATGCGTCTGTGAGGTAGACCGCTGGATGGAATGGACTTGAGTCGAGGACAGGTTGCGTGTGTAAATCGTTTTTCATTCATAAACACGGGGCTTGAGAGCTGAATTAACGATAATTTGACCATTGTTGACAAAACGGGCTGTCGAGGCGCCGCACTACATGTTTGTGAATGAAAAAAAAACTTTTCTTCATACGACTCAGAGCTCATTACGTTCGATCTTTTTTTCGAACAGTGATTTTCTCACTCATTATCTTCAAATTTAGTGATGCTGTTTCTTGGTTGACGACAGCAATGTGGTGAAGGAGCAACACGTCTTGTTGAAGACGCGTTGCTCCTCCAGCATAATGAAGAGACCTTCATTATGCTGATCCTCATCTCCTGAGGAGCTCTGAGACGTCCCTAGATCTCTCTGGCTTCCCTCTTCTCCAGCTTCTAATCCGATGGTTATTGCAGTTGCTGATTGAGTGCTTGTGCAATTTCCTGTGTGTACGAAGACGCGTGTCCTTGTGATTGTGTGACTGATCACTCTAATTTGGATATTAATTCAAATCAGAACAGTTTCTGGTGGCGTAGTGGTAACATTCTCGCCTAGCGCCTCGCCGTCGATTTGGTCAGAGTTCGAGTCCTAGAGCTATGGAGGTTTCATTTGGCGCCGATCTTCATCTGTTCTTCTCCGTAGTAATTGGGTGATTAGTATATAGGATCATAAGGAACGAACCATCAGAGAATACAGAAACATAAGGAAAGAACCATCAGAGTATACAACAGAAACATAAGGAACGAACCAGCCGAGTATACAGCAATATAAGGGAAGAACCACCAGAGTATACAAGATCATAAGGAACGAACCATCAGAGTATACAACAGGAACATAAGGAACGCCCCCCGAGACTATACTCTACAGAAAGTTTTCACTATCTCTGCTCGTCTACCCAACTAACAAGACCTGGTAAGTAAAGTTGTGCAAATATGAACTTGACTTTCAGTCTCTTAGAATGAAGCAAAACAAGTAGCTTGAGGGATTAAATTAGTTGCTTGTGAAATTGTCTGAAATATTGTGCTATCAGAGGAAGCTGCATTTTGTAATATGATGGAAACGGCTGACGTGGTCATCATGTACAGATTTCTTGGGAATCAGAAGTAGGTCACCATTTCTTACATTAAAGATTAACATAATGATTGAGGATTTATTTTCATTACTTATTTCTTAACTTACATGTTAAAAATGGATTTTTCCTTGTATATGTATATTATATACAATATATTTATATATAACTGCGCTATCAAGTATGTACACGGTCAATATCACTTTCAGTCAAATATAATAATTTGATCTCTAGTGCTACTCACGCCTCCAACTCTCTCGCTCCCTTGTGAGCTTCTTACACCGATATTTAACCACATTACGTGAAGTTATCAGTATATCGGAGAGGTTAATATTTTAGAGAGTTTTTTGAACATCATAGTTACACGACGTTCCTTGGACGGTCTTAATGAAGCGGGAAGTGTCAACATTGATGCTCTTGAAGGCAGCTTCACACCGCTTCACGAACTTGTCAGCCAGGCTGGGAGAGCGGGAGAAGATGAAGGCAAAGTCGGAGTAATAACCAAAGTTGTAGCTGTGGCAGGAGTACAAGCAGGCGAAGTTGGTGTAGTCCGTGTCCAGGATCACGTACGGGGCGGCCCAGGCTGACGGGAGGAAACACATTGTACAACACATAGTAACTTCACTAGCACTCTACCATACATGAGCATATAAGATCATGATGTATTTATATATAAATATAGCAAATAATTCATTATTTGTCAGTATTATATTAGCAATAAACTATTAACAATTCCCGTATATAACGGCTACTCTCTGACATGACTGAGATCAGGAGCTGCTGCTGCTACTTACAGTTCTCGTAGTCGATGGTGAGATGAGGTTCACCGAGGGGGTTGGGGTACACCTTCCCGTTGCGCTTCAACAGGCTGCTGTCAGCAGTCACACCCGTTGATGACACATCAAACTGACTTCCATCTGTAACAAATACATTAGCATTAAATTATTTGTCAGGACTAATAACAGCTATTTAGTAGCGAAGATTATTATGACATAGATGTATTTTGTTTAGGCAAGTGGTAAGATAACATAATAGTTCTTACCGAAGGAATAATCGTTCCTGACGCATTTGTCAATCAACTGGTAGGGATTGTTGGTGAGAGCGAACTCATACCAGACGCCCGCATACTGCAAAAGAAATAACGTTTTTAAGCAAGTAATTTTTCTGTGCACGGTTGATATATTAATTAAGTACTAATTCTATGTATTGTGCTTATGTGACATAAAATGTTAATATATATATATATATATATATATATATATATATATATATATATATATATATATATATATATATATATATATATATATATATATATATATAAACCTAAGGAACAATTAGTACTTTTAAAATGTGTAATGAACACATTTTGTCCATCCTAAAAATGTGAACTTCAGTAATTATTACACAGACATGAATCGCTTTTCAGTCAGTTCTCAAAACTCACGTTGGCATGGTTAGGTTTCTGTTGGTCCCACAACTTGCTCTCGTCGACGGAAGGACACTGTCCGGGGACCACGAAGTCCGGAATCTTGTCAGCAGCGACGGCGGCCACGAGGACCAGCAGGATGGCCAGCGAGTTCATGGTGCGAGGCAGAAGCGGCTTCTGAATGTTAACTGGAGGAAGGTGCGCCCTTTATATGAGGTTGACCAGAGGGCTGCCAACCCTCTCCTCATCCTTACCCCGCCTCCCCAACACAGTTTCTAGGGATGCCCATAATTATTTTTGTTTACTTCTCAGTCACGTATAATTGTACTACAATTTTACTATACAATATATGCAACCAAGACGTTCATAGATACGCTACAAAAATAGTTAGATTTATAGTAACAAAAGTTTCATCTAATTCTATTACAAGTCGTAGGTGGCATGCAGTCCATGGTGTATGTTTTTTTGTTGCTACCCCATGTGGGCTGCGCATATATATAAGCAAGAAGAGAATCTTACCTCCATCAGTCTCAGTCAAGCTCGCAACATGTTCACAACGGTCCTCACTGCCGCCCTCGTGGCCTGTGTTGCCGCCGACGGTATTCCAAGTTTCGTCTCTCCTGGTCAATGTGCCTCAGTTGCCAACCAGGACAACTTCGACCTCAGGAAGGTGTGTATTTGAAGGTTTTAAGAATCAACAACTTGCGAAATAGCCAGTATATAATTTTCCCCTGTAATATGTAAGGGTTCCATGCTCATGTTCTGTGAACACTTTCTCTGCAGTACGCTGGCCGCTGGTACCAGACCCACATCATCGAGAACCCTTACCAGCCGGTGACTCGATGCATCCACTCCAACTATGACTATTCCGATAGTGACTACGGCTTCAAGGTGACCACCGCCGGCTTAAACACGAAGGGAGAATATCTGAAGATTGACTTCAAGGTCTACCCAACAAAGGAGTTCCCAGCCGCTCACATGCTCATTGATGCTCCCTCGGGTAAGTCTTGCCCACATGCTCATTGATGCTCCCTCGGGTAAGTCTTGCCCACATGCTCATTGATGCTCCCTCGGGTAAGTCTTGCCCACATGCTCATTGATGCTCCCTCGGGTAAGTCTTGCCCACATGCTCATTGATGCTCCCTCGGGTAAGTCTTGCCCACATGCTTATTGATGCTCCCTCGGGTAAGATTTTGATAAATGACTAACTTCATCATACCATAAATGATGACTACGTGTATATAAATACATATAAATATATTACTCGCGAGGTCAGTGGATCCAGTCTTCTAGTGCCCAGGTGATTGGAATGGCTATGGGTCCCTACAATTGCAGCAGAGGTGGTACCCCTATATATATATATATATATATATATATATATATATATATATATATATATATATATATATATATATATATATATATATATATATATATATATATATATATATATATATATATATATATATATATATATATATATATATATATATATATATAGACGTACCAACTCTATACCTCTCTCTCTCTCTCTCTATTTATATATATATATATATATATATATATATATATATATATATATATATATATATATATAATATATATACATATACAAGTGCAGGGTCGAGCAGAGTTTTCATAATCATTGGTTATGGATCCAATTAATATATTTCCTTATGTTACATGTGATTGCTTGGAGACTGTTAATGATTGTTTGCAAGGATATTTTTTAAGAATTATTACAACAAAATTTTAAAATATTAATGCAGCATTTTTGCTTCTCCAGTGTTCGCCTCGCCGTATGAGGTCATCGAGACTGACTACGACACCTACTCCTGCGTCTACTCCTGCGTCACCACCGACAACTACAAGTCAGAGTTCGGCTTCGTGTTCTCCCGTACTCCCCAGACCTCAGGACCCGCCGTCGAGAAGTGTGCCGCTGTCTTCAAGAAGAACGGTATCGAGTTCTCCAAGTTCGTGCCTGTCCAACAGACGGCTGAGTGCGTCTACAGAGCTTAAGTCTCTTTAAAATATTAAAATTGTCTAAAAAGGATTACTCCATCATTCGCTTTTAAATCCCATCATGTTAAGTGCGTCACCCAGACTTGACTTTGACGCAATTCGTCGTTGCATGTCTAAAAGTGGATTGTTCTATTTACGTATCTGTGAGTGAACCTGAGTAACACTGGTAGACCTTTATAACACAATACCCTGCAGTTGAGTTTTATACACGACAGGGTAAAGTATATTCTCAAATAATTTGTGTTGTGTAGGCCTTTTTTATTGAATACAAATATAATGCATATTTGTTATATTAAAGATGGTTGTAAATCACACTTGAGGGATGAGCTATAATGTCACGACGGGTGATGAAGCTGGAACATCAAGTTCTATGGAACTTTGTGAATGTGAACCAAAAGTGGTGACTTGTCTTCTTAATCTTAACTTACAATATGTATAAAACATGTATATGTGTATATAGAATATATAAATATTAATTGCGCTATCATTATAGTATGTATGTGAACAATAATAATATGTGACAAAAATTTGATTTTAATGTTTTCATCCCCAACATAAGACATTGTTAAGAGTATACATTTTTCAACATATTCCCTTTGTGCATTACGCTAATACATGCAGTCTTGTACTGCTTAGTTCGCTAATAAAGGAAATCTTGCATTGCAAATTAATACATGCAAATGAATGTATGCAAATGAAGTCGTACATTTAAAACTGATTCCAGACTACATGATAATGTAATGTTTCTATATATTTTATGTGTAATTAATTTTAAAACAAATTTTATCATTAATGTCTTAATCTATACTAACATACGCAATTTGTTTATATATTAAATTATAGCAATTTAACTTTTGGTTTTCCCGAAATTTAAAAGGCGATAATAAACTTAATTCTGTAAAAGCTGATAGACTTCGCGTACTGAATTCGACGATCCTATTAAAGGAACTATTAAATATCAGTAAAACTGGGTAATTATCAGCCTGTGTGTTAACAGTAGCTGCGGAATGGTGAGTTTTGACAGGTAATAGTTCAGGTGTTACCGCAGTAGCACTTGTGAGAGCCATGGGCAGTTATGGCAGTTAAGGTGCTTAGGTAATTTGCAGCTGCAGTAGAAATAGGCAGTTCTGACAACATACCCTTTCTTCTTCATATTTACCATCTTCTCTACCACCGCCTCTCCACCTCTTCCCTCTCAACTCCCCCATTTTTCTTCCTAATCCCCACTCTCCCCCCCATCTCTCTACCCTAACCCCCATCTGTCCATAAAAGCGAATAGTACTAGAGGGACGCTCCAACACCACCATTAGTAACGAGATGGACACACCACCACAGTCAACAGTAACGAGAGGAACACACCATCACAGCCAACAGTAACGAGAGAACACACCATCACAGCCAACAGTAACGAGATGGACACACCACCACAGCCAACAGTAACGAGATGGACGTACCACCACAGCCAACAGTAACGAGATGGACACACCACCACAGCAACAGTAACGAGATGACGTACCACCACAGCCAACAGTAACGAGATGGACATACCACCACAGCCAACAGTAACGAGATGGACATACCACCACAGCCAACAGTAACGAGATGGACATACACCACAGCCAACAGTAACGAGATGGACATACCACCACAGCCAACAGTAACGAGATGGACACACCACCACAGCCAACAGTAACGAGAGGAACACACCATCACAACCAACAGTAACGAGATGGACACACACCACAGCCAACAGTAACGAGATGGACACACCACCACAGCCAACAGTAACGAGAGGAACACACCATCACAACCAACAGTAACGAGATGGACACACCATCACAACCAACAGTAACGAGATGGACACACCACCACAGCCAACAGTAACGAGAGGAACACACCATCACAACCAACAGTAACGAGAGGGACACACCACCACAGCCAACAGTACGAGATGGACACACCACCACAGCCAACAGTAACGAGAGGAACACACCACCACAGCCAACAGTAACGAGAGGAACACACCATCACAACCAACAGTAACGAGAGGAACACACCATCACAACCGAGGTGACTTAAAACCACACTCCTTATCGTGAACACCTGATCTAAATTATACCATCGTAAAGTTGACTGGCTACATATTGAAGGACTAAAAAAATAAGTCAATAATGCTATCGAGGTTTCAACACTCCATTAAAGGAAGTTATCAAAGACTTATCATGGAAGCTGTTCTCTCTAAACCAACGATGCGCCGACCAATGTACCTTACCTTGAGGTGCTTCCGGGGCTTAGCGTCCCGCGGCCCGGTCGTCGACCAGGCCTTCCTAAGGCCCATGTAAGGAGCAGCGGAGGTCTTGTACCATTACGGTACTCTGCCCCTTTTTAATTGAGTGTTCCAGTCAACTAGCACCTCCCCTCCTTACCTCCAGGCGGGGCAAGTTGCTGGTTTTATGCTACAACTCTCCTTGTTCTTCTAAACGGTATCCGTTATTTTTGCTACTTTTTGTCGCATTTATCTCTGTTTATTTACCAGCTCTTGTAATTAGTATTCTCAGTTTGTTACATCTTTATGAGCCGATTTTTTTGTGTTTCAATTATTTAGATTTTATGTTTCGAATCACTCTCTATCTTTTTACCCACTATGAACCTTGTATGCACGCGATGTTTACACACACTTATTCGTTATCATTTATTTATGTATAAAATACAATATATTACTCGTCAACTCCTTCTTTCTCTTTCTTTCTTTGTCCCTCCTCCTCTTACCTATTTTCTGCTCCTCTTCCCCTTTCCTCCCTTCTCTACACTTCTCTTAGTTTCCCCATCTTGAGTCCTTTTCCCATTCTTTATCTTTGTTCATTTGTCTGTGAATTATATTTTTGTTTCCACAAATTTATCACATCCGTTGTGTTTAGGACATAACAAATCTAATTATTTAAAATTGTCTGAATATTAAATCTGAATACTAAATGAAAACTTTTTGATCAATTCAACAGACAGTTTAAAATCTAAAGGCATCTGACAAGTAGTATTAATCTTAAATAATGAAATAACCTTAAATATTGTTGTCAGTGAGATCTTTGTGCTATACACTTTTCTCATGAATCTTTTTATCACACTATGTCACATCTAAAGAACATATATAAGGTAACTAAATATCAACAAAATGTTTAATGATTTATTTGTATAACTTATTTCGAGGCTTAAAGTTTATTTCAGGGTTAACATGTGCATGAATTTTATATACGATACATATATATATACTGCGCTATCAGGTATGTACACGGTCAATATCACTTTCAGCCAAACATAATCATTTGATCTCTAATGATACTCACGTCTCAGTGTCTGGCTTTCCTGTGAGTATCTTTCGCTGATATTTAACTCATTTCGTGGAAAGTTATCAGCAAACCAGAGAGGTTAATATTTTAGAGAGTTTTTTGAACATCATAGTTACACGACGTTCCTTGGACGGTCTTAATGAAGCGGGAAGTGTCAACATTGATGCTCTTGAAGGCAGCTTCACACCGCTTCACGAACTTGTCAGCCAGGCTGGGAGAGCGGGAGAAGATGAAGGCAAAGTCGGAGTAATAACCAAAGTTGTAGCTGTGGCAGGAGTACAAGCAGGCGAAGTTGGTGTAGTCCGTGTCCAGGATCACGTACGGGGCGGCCCAGGCTGACGGGAGGAAACACATTGTACAACACATAGTAACTTCACTAGCACTCTACCATACATGAGCATATAAGATCATGATGTATTTTATATAAATATAGCAAATAATTCATTATTTTTCAGTATTATATTAGCAATAAACTATTAACAATTCCCGTATATAACGGCTACTCTCTGACATGACTGAGATCAGGAGCTGCTGCTGCTACTTACAGTTCTCGTAGTCGATGGTGAGATGAGGTTCACCGAGGGGGTTGGGGTACACCTTCCCGTTGCGCTTCAACAGGTTGCCGTCAGCAGTCACGCCCGTTGATGACACATCAAACTGACTTCCATCTGTAACAAACATTAGCATTAAATTATTTGTCAGGACTAATACAGCTATTTAGTAGCGAAGATTATTATGACATAGATGTATTTTGTTTAGGCAAGTGGTAAGATAACATAACAGTTCTTACCGAAGGAATAATCGTTCCTGACGCATTTGTCAATCAACTGGTAGGGATTGTTGGTGAGAGCGAACTCATACCAGACGCCCGCATACTGCAAAAGAAATACCATGTTGCTTATGTTGAAAGGGACCAATGTTTTCTTCACAACTCGTAAGCGTATTATGTATGATTATATTGTATTTTGTATTGTGTATGTGACATGACATTTTAAAATATAGGAACAGGTCATCATAGGCCACAATTTACTACCTTAAAAATTAAGAATGAACACGTGTCGTTCATCCTAAAGATGTGAACTCGAGTCATTATTACACAGACATAAACCGCATGTCAATCAGTTCTCAGAACTCACGTTGGCATGGTTAGGTTTCTGTTCGGCCCACAACTTGCTCTCGTCGACGGCAGGACACTGGCCGGGACCACGAAGTCCGGGATCTTGTCAGCAGCGACGGCGGCCACGAGGACCAGCAGGATGGCCAGCGAGTTCATGGTGCGAGGCAGAAGCGGCTTCTAAGTGTTTACTGGAGGAAGGTGCGCCCTTTATATGAGGTTGGCCAAGGGCTGTTCTCCACCCCCCCCCCCTGTCTAGTCATGCCTCACTTCCTCACAGCCTCTGAAGATGCCCATAATTCATAGAATAATTTTTGTTTACTACTAAATCACGTTTACTTATATATGTAATTTTACCATATAATATTTACAACAAAGTAGTACATAATTACACAGTGAATAATGATAGACATATAATTAAAACACTTTGGTATAATTTAGTTACAAGACGTACTTGGCATGCTCTCATGGTTTTTTTTTGTTGAGGATGCAGGCAGCGCTTATATAAGCAAGGACAGTAACCCCCACCAACATCAGTCTCAGCCATCCGCTCACAATGTTCACAACGGTCCTCACTGCCGCCCTCGTGGCCTGTGTTGCCGCCGACGGTATTCCAAGCTTCGTCTCTCTCTGGTCAATGTGCCTCAGTTGCCAACCAGGACAACTTCGACCTCAGGAAGGTGTGTATTGGAAGGTTTTAAGAATCAACAACTTGCGAAATAGCCAGTATATA
>WNGS01162157.1:3452172-3468257 GCA_020271785.1 Procambarus virginalis
TATAGACACATATATATATATAGACATATATATTGACACTTATATAGACCCATATTTAGGCACTTTCTGACCAGGCCCAGCTGCTGGCCACTGAGTCACCAGAGAGAGAGCGAGAGAGAGAGAGAGAGAGAGAGAGAGAGAGAGAGAGAGAGAGAGAGAGAGAGAGAGAGAGAGAGAGAGAGAGAGCGAGAGAGACAGACAGAGAGAGAGAGAGAGGGGGGGTCTCTTAAATGACTCTTCCTCGCTCGTTGATGACAGCTAGTGTTAAGGAAACCACTTCTACGTGGTAATGGTTTCTGATGCAGTTGTTCACAGATATATAACAGCGTTGTTCTGCAACACTCATACCTCCTACAAGAGGGATCATTGCAATGGGTAGGTGGGTGACAAGCCCACTTATCCCACTCTAGAGAACCATTCCAGTGGGTGTGGTGGTGAAGAGCCTGTCCATTTAACCCGCGTTGACGTCATTTATCTAGCTAACACAGGATCGTTATTTAAATACCAGTATTAAAATGTGTCGTTACGTCAAGATAATGGCGGGGCGAGGCGGCTGCCGAGAGAGACACATTGGGGCGAATGTCGGCCAAGCTGTTACGGAGAGAAAGATGAGTGGTGATGACAGTGGCCATCACCACACTCTCACACCTGTGATACCCATCTTATCTCCATCAAGTGACTCTCTCCATCACTTGTCACCATCAAGTGACTCTCTGCGTCACCATCAAGTGACGCTCTGCGTCACCATCAAGTGACTCTCCGCGTCACCATCAAGTGACTCTCTGCGTCACCATCAGCTGAGGGTGACGAGGAGTTTCACCCAACACGAACTGACACACTTCCTGCTAAATGACCAATGTCAGCAGATGTGAATGGCGGTACTTTCTACATATGTGGCTCCATCCTCAACCGTATTGGGTATTACCTCGTAGGAAAGACTTTCCTAAATAAACTTCCTCAACAGCAATGCCGGGAATGGTTGAGTTGCCACAGGGACTTCCTCGCCGGCTTCCACCTGGCCCACCTGCCCCACCTGGCCCTCCTGGCCCACCTGGCCCACCTGGCCCACCTGGCCCTCCTGGCCCACCTGGCCCACCTGGCCCACATGGCCCTCCTGGCCCACCTGGCCCACCTAGGTCACCGGTGGGCCCCCTGAGGCACTGTGTCCTGAGGTTTGAGAGCTGGAAATGATCTTTACGATTCTTATAGACTGCGCGGTTTGTGAGTCAAGGAAGAGTTCTTCATTGTGTTCTCTATGTCTGTCTGTCTGTCTGTCTGTCTGTCTGTCTGTCTGTCTGTCTGTCTGTCTGTCTCTCTCTCTCTCTCTCTCTCTCTCTCTCCCTCTCTCTCTCTCTCTCTCCCTCTCCCTCTCTCTTTCTGCGTTTCTCTCTTACGTATGAAATGTGTAAAGGAGTGGAACGAGAATTATTTTAGTCACGTTGCAGCATTCAAGTTGAACACGAATTTCAGTTTAAAGTTATATTTAAGTGGACGTCAAATGTTGCACTAAGTTACTGTATAAAACAAATCCTGCAAAAATGCACACGTGTGAGCTGTTGCTTCCATGAGCTTATGTGCTTGAAACTGAAGACATAGAAAGTAACTGGATTAAATATATAAAAAATTAAAGGTTAAAATATGTATCCTTTTATGTGATTCAATCTACATCAATGATAGTAATAATTATAATAAATTTATAGAAAGACTAAATATAAAAAGTCCAAAAGTTAAGCCAATTAAATTATTTTATTTAACACAACCGTTCATTTTTATTCCACACAATGTATGTCAGCTGTGGGAGGCACGACTCTTGATCAGGCAATATTAAGCTGATAGTCTGACGCTTTCCTGAAACTAGTTTTGATTGTAGAGGTGTCGATATGCTCCTTACAGGTGACCCTATGCTCCTGGTAGGTGCCCCTATGCTCCTTAGAGGTACCCATATGCTGCTGGTAGGTGACCCTATGCTCCTTACAGGTGACCCTATGCTCCTTAGATGTGACCCTATGCTCCTGGTAGGTGACCCAATGCTCCTGGTAGATGCCCCTATGCTCCTTAGAGGTACCCATATGCTGCTGGTGGGTGTCCCTATTCTTCTGGGAGGTGCCCCTATGCTTTTCGGTAATATCCCGAGTGCCTCTGAGAGGTAACTCCAGAAAAGTGTCATTAATTTAAGAAGGTGTTGAGGCAGGATGATATAGGTCAGGTCTGTGAGCGAGTAATACTTGACGACACGTCAGTCATGCGTCGCTCAAACCAGCTGTACCGTGTCATGCCATGAATGGAGCTGGATTCACGACCGAAGGCCTAAAAGAGAATGAAGGCCTACATCTCACTCATTAGGCTGGACACTCGTGAACCCATGTTGCTTTAGCAACAAGCCGGTAGGAGGCAGGATGAGGGGCATATGGCTACCGATGCCTCTCAAGAGTCGGAGATTCAAGCCGGGCTCCATGCACCATAATTAGCCTTCAGAGCAATGGGCATCTGCCCAACAGGTGATGTCATAGAGGAAGGGGGGAAGTGTGGGGTGGGTTGGAGGAATGGAGGGGGTGGTTGGGAGCAATATTGTGGGGGTTGAAGGGGGTTGAGGCGGCAGCTTTGGGAGGAGGGACACTGACTATAGTAGAAGGGGAGCCACCCAGAGCAGCCGTGTGATCTCCTCCCACTCCACACTACCACTTCAACCCTCACGCCTCGACATCAAGGTGAAGTTACAACGCTGAACTCGAGGATCTACTCCTTCACGATCTGAGGGTGCTTGTGAGAGGGAGACGGTGGTTTGTGAGAGACAGCTGGTAGTTAGTGTGAGACAGCTGCTGGATTGTGATAATAGTTGTTTTTAAATGTTCCGGAAGTTTCAAAGTCAAGAGAAGATCTTAATTCAGTCACTTTCAGAATTTGATATCCGGGTCATTAAGAGCGGAAGTGGTTTGTGTGCAAGACGGTTTGATTATAATCTGTATTTACATTATTTACGGCTCGAGAACGACCATGCAATTGTTTGAGTGTGTGTGTGTGTGTGTACTCACCTAGTTGTACTCACCTAGTTGTGCTTGCGGGGGTTGAGCTCTGGCTCTTTGGTATCCCCCCCCACCCCACCGTCAATCAACAGGTGTACAGTTTCCTGAGCCTAATGGGCTCTATCATATCTACACTTGAAACTGTGTATGGAGTCAGCCTCCACCACTGTGTGTGTGTGTGTGTGTGTGTGTGTGTGTGTGTGTGTGTGTGTGTGTGTGTGTGTGTGTGTGTGTCACTTCATGCTTGGATATAAATGTGTTGACTTATGCCATCATAACTACTAGCAAAGAGCAGTAAATACCGCCTAGAGTGTTTTATGGGATTCGTTTGGCAGGGGACTCGTTAGAGCTGGAGCTCAACCTTCCGTAGTCTTCGGTTACACATATTGCGTTAACTTGTGAGATACTAAGATGATCTTATTTTAATATTCTCAACAGGAGTAAATCTTATGAGAATATTGACATATATATATTGGTTTGTAGCGCACACATTTCCGAATTCAGAATTCAGAGCCTCTCTCTCTCTCTCTCTCTCTCTCTCTCTCTCTCTCTCTCTCTCTCTCTCTCTCTCTCTCTCTCTCTCTCTCTCTCTCTCTATGAACCGCTTTCATCTATTTCTGAAAAGTACCACTGGAGGCTGATTGTCGTTGACTACCCTCCAAGAATAGGCCTCCAAGAATAGGCCCTCCAAGAATAGGCCTTAACCCATATGCGATTAGGTTCCATCTCTGAAGGGCGCTGCTGGGTCGCTTGCTAGAAATTGTGTTGTGTTTGCATTTGAATTGATATGTGTATAGAAATATATGTTCCAATACCTCTTTCCTAGGTGTGTAACTTAAGTATTTATATATACTTCAGATATTCATTTTCTATTCAAAGTTTCACAAATAACAGTTTAATGCGTGACGCTCTGTGCTGGCATAATAAGTATCCTGTATGTTGTGATCATGTCCCCTGTGAATCATCTGAACTGCAGGGTAGTGAATTGTAGTTGTTTTACATGTTTCATAGCTTATCTTTTATTTTAATTGGGGACCTTCCCTGGCATAAAAAAATCTCAAATATTTCGCGTATCTTAAATGAACTGGGTAAATTTCAAATCATAATATATTCAAATTTGATTCCAATTTAATATCATAAAGCGGCTTAACGCGACTGATCTGGGATGGGTGAAGGGAAGGGCCAGGAGCACGGAAGGGAGGAAGGGGTAGAGAAGAAGAGGGGGGGGGGGCACTGGGTGCCAAAGGGGTAGTATGACCCACATCAAAAGTAGGGTAAAGGTAAGTAGGTAGGTATGAGGTAGGGAGATAACAACTATATATATATATATATATATATATATATATATATATATATATATATATATATATATATATTATTATATATAATCCATGTTGTGACATACAGATATTCAACTAGAAATGCATATAGGGTCGAGCATTAGCTCCTAGCCCCACCTTTACTCCCCCTGATCAGTAAAGGTTCCCAGTGACGAAAGTTAAATTATGTCCCAAGCCCCAGCATCCAACATATATTATATATAAAATTTATATATGAGTTTATAGTTAGATTCGCTTCCTCCGGGTGATAAGTGGTACGATGCACAACGACTTTATAAGAAATTGATTTATGAAGACAATGAGTCAAAATTGGGAGAGAAAATTAGACAACGGACCAACATCTCTGAAAATATTGGAGGTAGCGCCGCCTCACTCCGTCCTGGACCATTAGCAAGTCCTGAACCATTAGCAAGTCCTGGAAAATTATGATAACTTGATAATGGTCCTCGGCGGAATGAAACGTCGACTGTCCTTTATTTTCAGACGTGTGAGTTGCGTGTTTAACATGACTTACCTGAGATAACATACTGGAGAAATACAATGGGATCAGTAGTGCGCCTGCCTTGGGAGGGGGGGGGGGGGATCCAGAAAAGGGTGTTAGATCCCGTTAACGGCTCCAATATTTTCTCAGGTGATAATTATCGTAGATTCGATAGTCAATCGATAACGAATTACTAAAACTGAGGGAATTACAATTTAAGGAATGGGTATGTTTCTGCCAGCACCAATGTAACTTTCACAGCTGTTAAAATATAATCCAATTGAAATGGTTAATATATCAGGGAACGAGTCAGGATTAGTGTTATTTACAGATCACAATAATGAATATTGGTCAGTAATTAGTCGTTACTGTTATCATACACCGAAAGAAGCAGCCGTTTAGCTTTGAACGAGCAGGAGAATATTTTCACACACACACACACACACACACACACACACACACACACACACACACACACACACACACACACACACACACACACACACGCTAGTGGGCGTCCAGGTGGCCGGGCTTCAGCATGTAAAATTTAGCCTGGCGTGGGCGTTGGCCTTGCCTACGATAGTTGATCTACTTTACGATAGATGGGCATGTTGACAAGGGGAAAGCCACTACAATACTGCGGTTGCTCCCGAACATCGCTTGGAGGCTGCTAACTCCCTCACACATCATTCTATTTCCACTATTATGGCTTTTCTCGTTGATCGCCGGTGCTCTAACTCCCGGTATGCGACTATTCAGAGTCCACACGGACTCTAAATAGACTTACACAAAGTCTAAATCTCCTTTTAATCAATTAAAAAAATTCAATACAACAACAATTTTGTTGGAATAAAAATTGTTGCTGTCAACGATGCACCAATGTGGATTAAAATTATTTTTATAGTGAAAATAACAAATAAACCGATTGTTTGATAACAGAATAAACAGAATAAATTCTCAGTGGGGGGGGTGGAAATTCATACGTCATTGTTAAAGATGCTGTTACTAACCCTGGTGAAATTAGAACATTTTCTTGATAAAACTCTCATCTGTAAAGTAGTTTAGTTTTTGACATTCCCATAACATCTATTTTGTTTACCAAACAAAAGTATGACATAGAAGAGAGACAAATTACTATGTCGCAGTAACACAATTAAAAGGAAAAAGTACGTGACAAATTGGATAAAATAAAGTAGTTATCATAAGAGAAGAGAAGGAATAATGTGTAACATCACACACAGAGATCACACTAACGTGATGCATCAAATGAACAAATCTACAAAGGGCCGTGACGAGGATTCGAACCTGCGTCCGGGAGCATCCCAGACACTGCCTGTCGTAGCTCAGTCGATTAAGGCAGTGTCTGGGATGCTCCCGGACGCAGGTTCGAATCCTCGTCACGGCCCTTGTGGATTTGTTCATTTAATAATGTGTAAGTCGTGATGTAGTGTAGTGTAAAAGCAGTAAAAGTAAATAAATAAATAAATACAACTAAATAACTACTTCTGTAATACACAGAAAAGAACGGGAGAGAAAATACTGAGCGAGGATTGTATGAAGAAAGACTAGAGGTAAGACTCATAAAGAGCATTCACCTGTCTCTCCCTCGCATCCCGAGGGAGAGGAGCCTCCGGAAGCTGCTCCCTCATTTACGAACACGCACGTACGTGCACACACATACACGCTCACTACACACACACACACACACACTACACACATACAAACACATTCACACATACTACACACACACAAATGGGTGGAGATAAGGATGGAGATAATGGAGGAGAAGAGGTTAGAAGTGAAGGTGAAGAGAAGGGTGAAGATGAGTCAGTCCGTTCTATCGATTTGCCACTTCTTAAAAAAAATACCATTTTGCCTAACCAGACGCGTACGAACCCAATCAACCCACCAAACCAATCAAGGTGGATACATAAAAAAAACAGTATAACGGTACTTAGATTTTGGCTAACACGCCCCTTTTTTCACGGATTGGTCCATACTGTAAGAAATGTGACGTATTAAGCCACAGGACGAGCTGGATGGTGAGATTATTAGTGGTAGTGGTGGTAGGAGAAGGTAGGGATGCTGGTGGTGGTGTTTGAGAGGAGAGGAGAGCATGGCGGTTCTAGGAAATGACAATATAGACTAAATTAAGGAAGCCATTAATATCGTGCTACCTTCATCTGACTTTACCTGCTTCCCCCCCCCCAAATCCTTCCTTCCTGCTTCCTTCTCTGTCTCCCTCCTTTATCCATCTCCTCCCTCACTACCCATCTGCTTCCCTTCCTCTTTTCTTGCCTCTCTTCGTCCTCATCCCTTCCTCCAAAAATCAGATTGTATCGTGTAATAACCACTTTGCCTCTCTTCCTCAGGGCGCCCGGTAGAGTGGCCGCCTCGCCCAGAACACGGAGAGAGCCAGGATCAACCAGATCAGGTAGCCTCCTCAACCAACATCGACCAGGTTCCCCGCCTGTGCCGCCCAGACCAGCTAATTACCCGCAGGTGACGCGCTCTGGCTTACGCCGCTGCTGCCACACACACCTGTGCTTCGTCTCACTGCCAGTGCCACACCTGTCATTCCGAACGACTGTCATACACACCGACGGGGACATCTGTCCTTCCGAACGCCTGTCTCGCACACCTGCAGTCACACCTGTCATTCCCAACGCCTGTCATACACACTTACGTTCACACCTGTCATTCCGAACGCCTGTAACCCACACCTCCGTTCACACCTGTCATACCAGTGCCACACCTGCTACACCCCCCCCCCCTCCTTCTCACCACGGGCCTTCCCATTATATGAGTCATTCTCTATAGCAAGCAAAGTGCGCAAAGTGGCGATCAAATGGGCCCATAGTGCGCAAAGAACACTTAAAAAGTTAAAGTAACATGCAGCACTCTTTTAGAAAAAGGATTGGAACTCACTTTATACTTTTACAAAAAACGTAATTCTAAATTAATGTAGAAATAAGTGACATTGCCGGTTCTATCCCTTTTAAAAGTCCTAAACTTCAGTGGTAATATTTGAGTAATGAAAGAAAAGTTAAAGCTTTAATGTAAGCTATACAAAAAAAATTCAACATATTTTTTTCCAATCGTCGAATGCTCGACAATTAAAGTTGACTATTAATGTCATTGGAATCGGTTAATCGACATTTAATATTTCGCTGTTGAATTCAGTAGTCCTGTAATGAGAGGGGACAGGTCAAGCATAGGAGATAAATAGAGAATTGTTGATAGCAAACACAAAACAATCACAGAAGCAAACACAACACGACCTTAAAAGAAAACACAGAACTACCAATATATCAAGCCTAGAATGACCTTGATGACAAGTACAGAACGACCTTGATAGCAAATACAGAACGACTAAGAAACAAACACAAAACAACCTAAATATCGAATACAGACCAACGTTGATTACAAACACAGAACAACCTGGATAACAAACACAGAACAACCTGGATAACAAACACAGAACAACCTGGATAACAAACACAGAACAACCTTGATAACAAACACAGAACAACCTTGACAGTGACAGTAAACACAGAGAACCTACCAAAGCAGTAACATGCACTAATCTAATCTCTTAAATATCTTAGTTAATGAAGCAGTACCTAGTTCCTTCTAGGGTAGTGAACTAGCTACGTAGTTCCTTCTTCGGTATTGAACTAGTTACCTTACTCATCCTTGGTTAGTTAACTAGTTACCTTGTTCCCTCTAGGGGTAGTAAACTAGTGTCCTAGTTCATTCTGTTAACATTACCAAATAACACAGATGTGGCCAGTTCCACATGATCACATGATCACCGTCAGTGGGTGATTTTGGCAGTGACACGAAGCTTTAGTGGCCAGCACAGCTTCTGCTCCTAAACCCCCAAAAAGCTTGGCTTAATATAACACTTTGCAGCTGCTCTGTGCTTCTTATGCAAAGCTTTTTCTTGGCAGACCCATGCAAGCAAGCGACCAGGGTGTGGAAATCATAATAAAACAATGTAAATATACATAAATTCACCTCTAGACTTAAATATATATTATATATATAAACATATATAATGTAGAATATATTATATATATATATATATATATATATATATATATATATATATATATATATATATATATATATATATATATATATATTACGTTTCTGTTTACTAACATTTGTGGTGGTGGCGAGAGAGCAGGGAATCAGTGAGACGTTTTCCTACAGGCCAACAGCATGGAGCAGGTGCAGCAGCAACAACAGCAGATGATGTCTCAACAGCATCACCAGCAACAGCATCAGCAACAACAGCAGCAACAGGTGACCTCATCATCTTCTCAAGTGAGAACGGTGAAACAGACCTACCAAGTCAAACAGCACTACGAACAGCGTTCCAGCGGGTTGCAACAGCAGACGGGGGCTGTGCGGTATCAGCAGCCACAGCAGCAGTCTATGCAGTTCCAGGAGTCACAGCAGACGTCGTCGACCTATTCCTCGCAGCATCCACCAGTCTTCGGGAAGCAAATGGCCGCGAGTCCGGGACAAGCTGTACCGCCTTTCACCTCGAGAGGCCCAGCTCCACCACAGCACAATTTCCCACAGCATAATGATATCCAGAACGCTGTGCCACCTCAGTATGCTTCCCAACCTCAGTATGCTCCTCAGAATATTGCCCAGCCCCAATATGCTCCACAAAACGTGCCCCAGCCCCAATATGCTCCACAAAACGTGCCCCAGCCTCAGTATGCTCCACAAAACGTGCCCCAGCCCCAGTATGCTCCACAAAACGTGCCCCAGCCTCAGTATGCTCCACAAAACGCGCCCCAACCCCAATATTCTCAACAAAACTTTCCCCAGCCCCAATATTCTCCACAAAATGTTGCAAAGCCACAAGAAACCAATGTACAAACCCAGCCACAACAGTCTCTGCAAAATGCCGCCCAGCCTCAAAGAGGCCCTCAAGCTCAACCTCAAAAAGCACCCAAGGGCCAGCCTCAGAAAGCACCCCAGAGCCTGCTCCAGCCTGTTCCAGTGGCTGTGATTCTCGGGGAAACCAACGCTCCACCTCCGAAGCTTGACGCAGAGCTTCCTCCCGGGTACAGTACAGCGTACAGCGCTGTGGTCGGCGAGTGGCCCCCTAAGGTAATAATATCACGCTCTTCCTCGCCACCACCACCACTAACACGCACTCTAACTACCTCCTCCCCACCAGATAGTACCAGGCGTATACCACCTTCACTAACAGCACGATCCCTGCTTTCCACGTGACGCTCTATGTTAGATCCATACGCTTCATCACGCTACGCTTTGTGTCACGCAAGCGCTTTCCACGTAACGCGCGTTGATAACTAGGAGCCTTGCGTCTGTCGCTGCAACAGTGACGTTGCAGGATTACTGTGCAACAGGTGAAGTTGTTGCACAGTAATCCTGCAACTAAACACGTTAGTTGTCTAACGTTGCTTCCAATAGAATATTATTACATAGATTTATATCTTTGGCTCTTGTATTATATATATATATTTCAAAACGCAAGCATCGGCTCAGAGTGACATTTATACAATTGCCTATTAGCTAGGATTAATTTAATGAGCTAATATGCACACAGGATTCGCCTGTTAATGATTTTTTACAACTTGTAACACTATAAATATCATAATTACACGCATAATTAACAATTAACATACAACACATCAGAACAACTGATTATATTTCACTATGACATCAAATCACAACAGCATGTCGTGGTGCAGTGGTCAAGGGCGTGGGCTTGAGAGTACGAAGTGTGCTGGTTCGAATCCTCCTTTTGGCTCCATCTGTTTTTCTTATTTAGGGATTACAATTTCTTATGGCCGCAGATTTCCAACATGTAACGAAGCGAGGATCCAAGGACAGGTAAGCTGGGGATGGAAAGCTGGGGTGAGGATGCTAAAAGCTTGAGCAGGAAACAGGCTACAAGTCGCAGGAGGGAGATAGAGATCGGTGGCCCAACTATCGTGAATCACAGTTGGGTTAGTAGGTAAGAACAGTTCTGCCAGGAGGCCGGGCTGTTCTTCGCGAGGCCGGACTGTTCTTCGCGAGGCCGGGCTGTTCTTCGCGAGGCCGGGCTGTTCTTCGCGAGGCCGGGCTGTTCTTCGCGAGGCCGGACTGTTCTTCGCGAGGCTAATGGCCTTCATGTTTCTAGGTCGTCATTTTCGTCTTGATGAGGTGGTGCAGTTGTTCAAGGTTTGGTATCCCAGGAGGAAGTCGTTAGGTTAACAGATGGGTTTCCGTTGAGGATGGAATGGTGATCCAACTGAGGCATCTTCATTACTTCAGGCGGCCCTCTATTATCTCCCGTGTGTACATGAAGAGAGTGAGGCTTACCTGGTGTGATGCTCCGTGTTGACTGTCACACGGTGTGGGCCGTGGCAGTGGACACGTCCGTCCCTGTGGCAGTGGACACGTCCGTCCCTGTGGTAGTGGACACGTCCGTCCCTGTGGCAGTGTACACGTCCGTCCCTGTGGCAGTGGACACGTCCGTCCCTGTGGCAGTGGACACGTCCGTCCCTGTGGCAGTGTACACGTCCGTCCCTGTGGCAGTGGACACGTCCGTCCCTGTGGCAGTGGACACGTCCGTCCCTGTGGTAGTGGACACGTCCGTCCCTGTGGCAGTGGACACGTCCGTCCCTGTGGTAGTGGACACGTCCGTCCCTGTGGCAGTGGGACACGTCCGTCCCTGTGGCAGTGGACACGTCCGTCCCTGTGGTAGTGGACACGTCCGTCCCTGTGGCAGTGTACACGTCCGTCCCTGTGGCAGTTTACACGTCCGTCCCTGTGGTAGTGGACACGTCCGTCCCTGTGGCAGTGGACACGTCCGTCCTGTGGTAGTGTACACGTCCGTCCCTGTGGCAGTGGACACGTCCGTCCCTGTGGTAGTGGACACGTCCGTCCCTGTGGCAGTGTACACGTCCGTCCCTGTGGCAGTGGACACGTCCGTCCCTGTGGCAGTGTACACGTCCGTCCCTGTGGCAGTGGACACGTCCGTCCCTGTGGTAGTGGACACGTCCGTCCCTGTGGCAGTGTACACGTCCGTCCCTGTGGCAGTGGACACGTCCGTCCCTGTGGTAGTGTACACGTCCGTCCCTGTGGTAGTGTACACGTCCGTCCCTGTGGTAGTGGACACGTCCGCGTCCGTGGCGAGCGTGCAGAAGAGTCCTTGTGATCCTGTGATCTCTGATCCTAGCACCATCGTTGCTGGGAAATTGTTACTACTGACCAAATGAATTATATTATCGAATAGGCATGTTGATCTATTGCTATACGGACAAACTGAAAGGTTTGGGAATGGGGGAGGGCAAATGAAAGGTAGGGGTGAGGGAGGAAAGGTAGGGGGTTGAAGGAGGGAAGGTAGCAGTGGGGACGTAGGTAGGATGTGGGAGAAAGGGGGGGGGGTGGCAGCTCTCGCTAATACATGTTCCTGATTGTCTTATCGTCTGCGTGAACTGTCGCCCTGCTCATATTTAGACCGGTCTGATGGGCTGTCAGTTGGGCTTCAGCAGGCTTGTCAGCACATCGTGTGTGAGAGAGAGGCAGAAACTGCATGTAGTTTTATCCCAGCAGGGTAGTGTAGTAGTGCCTCGTAGTGCCTCGAAGTGCAAAACTACAGCTGCCTCCCTCATGTCAGCTGTTGCACGTTTGTCAGCTGCTGGAAAGTGAAAGTGGCTACTTAATGTCAAATATTGCATCATGCCAGCTGTGCATGTCAGCTGTTACATCAAGTCATTCGATGCAGTACGTCAGATGATACAATATTGTCAGTTGATTTAACACGTCAACTTCATCAATAAATGTGAAGGGAACGAGCCTCAGGCAATAAAAGACGAGCTTATGAAGGCAAAAGCAACTAGGAGCCGTTCACTGTAAAGTGGGCTTGACCAGCTTAAAAGGATTAGCAGTACAGAACTGACTGGAATGATAATAAAAATAAATATAGAGAGTGATGGAGACAGAGAGAGAGATAAGCAAGGTAATATCCGCGTTGCTACAGATAAATGTGCACGATATGCAGCTCCATCTTCCAACGACTGATAATACCTAAAAATAAAAGATGTGAAATAATGACAGAATTTATGCAAAAATAACAAGAACAAGAACAGCCCAGATAAAGCTGTCTCAGTTCGCTTCGAATCCTTCAGGGATGAGGAGTTTTCTGTTACATATTGGCTTGGGGAACATTCAAGATTGTTCGCATATTTTTTATATATATATATATATATATATATATATATATATATATATATATATATATATATATATATATATATATATATATATATATATATATATATATATATATATATATATATATATATATATATATATATATATATATATATATATATATATATATATATATATATATATAATCAGATCAAACGGACCTTGACTAAAGCATAAAATATTAGCACTGAAATAGACTGACATGCTATTACAAGGAGTAGGAATTAATGGTGTTGACTATTGAGCACTATGGAGGATATTCATCCGTTTTATTCCTGTGTCGTTGCTACAATCAACAGATAACTAGTGTCAGTGTCCTCAGGGTGTGAGTTGAGCGTGCTAGCTGAGTTTGCTAGCTGACAAAGGTCACACTAGGTCAGAAAATCGTCCTGGGGCTGTTCTCGTTCGAGCTGTGACCTTCTATTTTAACATATTGAGTAACCAAAAACGCTCAATTCTGGAATATAAATTATTATTCATACATATGAATTTTGTGTGTAGTTCGACCTAGGGTTGGTTGGGTTAGGTGTTGTTTGGTTCTATTGGTAGTTATCTGGTATTTATAGTACGTGGATAGAGCTTTACCAATCTAGCCAGTGGTGGCGTGGGGCATAGTCTCTGTCTCTATCCTCTCCCTCTCAATCTCACTTCTAACACCTAAATACTTTTATACACAAACACACTAAAAAAAAGGATTTTCTGTACCTGGACACTTCGTGTGTTCAGGTACAGAAAGCAAGCCCGCTTGTGGCTTGCACGTCATTAATATATGTGAAAAATATATAAATAAATTTAACATATATATTTTTTCCATTTCCCCCAGATAAACAATGCCCCGAACCTGACAACAACATACCCTTCAGGGTTCAAGTATAGGGAAAAGGCGCCTCTGGACAACGTTCCCGCCAAAGTGAGTACCGGAGCAGAGGAGTGGGTGATAATGTGAAATTGCTGCTCGCAAGAATGGATGGGAATGGGGCGCCAGGTCTAGCATCACAAAAAATTATTACTTCGGTAGAAATACTGTTTTAGGAAACTAAGACGAGAAGGGTTGGATCACCTCACGGAAGATTAGTATAAGGACTACATGCAGAGTCATAAGTAACTGGAAACCTTTACATGCATAAGATCTAGAATGGATTTTTATTTCAATCTAAATTCAGGAATTAAAAGCTTATAGACTAGAAACGGGCATCAAATCAGTGTTAGTCACATACATTGTCTCTGCCCTAACTACATTTATTTTCGATTTATTTCACTACAAGCAAACTAATATTTCTAGCTACGGTATTACCCTGCACTTCAACCAACATTTATCATGTCTACATTGCACATTTAATGAAAATTTTGGAGACAAGTCCTGTGCAACTTTATTAATGAAAGTTTTGCTCAACCTGGTATAGGTTCTGTCGTCCTTGTCTTAATACGTTACATAAAGTTGTTTTGTAAGTTTGGTTCAAAACTAGCAGTATCAACAGAACTCGTAGTAGGTTCTACAGAATTCGTAGCAGTACTTATAGTACCCACAGCAAGCCCTGCAAAACTTTTCAGTAGATTCGACAAACTCGTGGCAGTACCTTAAAGAACTCGTAGCAATGCCTACAAAAGTTGTTGCAGTGCCTACAAAACACAATTTTCTGTAAACTACATTTCAATATATCATTGGTCTTATTCGCATCATCATTGTGGAAGGAAACTTCCACTTTCACGGCGGGTTTGGAAAAAGACCCAAGCCCAACTTTAAATAATAAGTCCTAAACTTAATATAAATAGTTAAACCTAAACTGAGAACAATTAATTATTGTTTAACAATAATTTCGCCTAGCGGCTGTTACACGCTGATGTGTACTGAGAGTAGACGAATATTCAGTGCATCTCATTAGTCAATAATCATAAAATCAGAAACATTTAAAGCCCAGGTAAATTCGAGCAGCTCCATTGAGGTCTCTTGCAGGGATTGGGACTTATTCAAAGTCCTGTGAAAACGCAATATACTTATTACTCTCTCTCTCTCTCTCTCTCTCTCTCTCTCTCTCTCTCTCTCTCTCCCTCTCTCTCTCTCTCTCTCCTCTCTCTTTCATCACGCGTTATGCATTGTACATAATTGCTCCTCACTAATTAAAATATTCATGCTTTAAAAATCATTTTCGACTTTTATAATGAGATGAAATTGCCTGACATGAATGCCGGTCATTTTTCTTCACTTTGCCAAACCCCCCTACAGTTTTCAAAATATCTGAAATATCGGAAAATTGACACCTGGCGTGATTTTTGAGCCGAATTCTGACTCTCTCCACCTATTTTCATTTTCAAATTCCGACTTTTTTATACCGAAAATATGCCAATTACTGAAAACGGCGATGGGTCATATTTTGCCCCAAACCCCCCTACAGTTTCAAAATATCTGAAATATCGGAAAATTGACACCTGAGCGTGATTTTTGACCCGAATTCTGACTCTCTGCACCTATTTTCATTTTTCAAATTCCGACTTTTATACCGAAAATATGCCAATTACTGAAAACGGCGATGGGTCGATTTTGCCCAAACCCCCCTACAGTTTTCAAAATATCTGAAATATCGGAAAATTGACACCTGAGCGTGATTTTTGAGCCGAATTCTGACTCTCTGCACCTATTTTCATTTTCAATTCCGAATTTTTATACCGAAAATATGCCAATTACTGAAAACGGCGATGGGTCATATTTTGCCAAACCCCTACAGTTTTCAAAATATCTGAAATATCGGAAATTGACACCTGAGCGTGATTTTTGAGCCGAATTCTGACTCTCTGCACCATTTTCATTTTCAAATTCCGACTTTTTATACCGAAAATATGCCAATTACTGAAAACGGCGATGGTCATATTTTGCCCAAACCCCCCTACAGTTTTCAAAATATCTGAATATCGGAAAATTGACACTGAGCGTGATTTTTGAGCCGAATTAGACTCTCTGCACCTATTTTCATTTTCAAATTCTGACTTTTTATA
>WNGS01162157.1:3485430-3497965 GCA_020271785.1 Procambarus virginalis
CAGGGTGTGGAAATCATAATAAAACAATGTAAATATACATAAATTCACCTCTAGACTTAATTATATTATATATATAAACATATTATTAATGTAGAATAGAATATATATCTATATATATATATTATATATATATATATATATATATATATATATTATATATATATATATATATATATTACGTTTCTGTTTACTAACATTTGTGGTGGTGGCGAGAGAGCAGGGAATCAGTGAGACGTTTTCCTACAGGCCAACAGCATGGAGCAGGTGCAGCAGCAACAACAGCAGATGATGTCTCAACAGCATCACCAGCAACAGCATCAGCAACAACAGCAGCAACAGGTGACCTCATCATCTTCGCAAGTGAGAACGGTGAAACAGACCTACCAAGTCAAACAGCACTACGAACAGCGTTCCAGCGGGTTGCAACAGCAGACGGGGGCTGTGCGGTATCAGCAGCCACAGCAGCAGTCTATGCAGTTCCAGGAGTCACAGCAGACGTCGTCGACCTATTCCTCGCAGCATCCACCAGTCTTCGGGAAGCAAATGGCCGCGAGTCCGGGACAAGCTGTACCGCCTTTCACCTCGAGAGGCCCAGCTCCACCACAGCACAATTTCCCACAGCATAATGATATCCAGAACGCTGTGCCACCTCAGTATGCTTCCCAACCTCAGTATGCTCCTCAGAATATTGCCCAGCCCCAATATGCTCCACAAAACGTGCCCCAGCCCCAATATGCTCCACAAAACGTGCCCCAGCCTCAGTATGCTCCACAAAACGTGCCCCAGCCTCAGTATGCTCCACAAAACGTGCCCCAGCCCCAGTATGCTCCACAAAACGTGCCCCAGCCCCAATATGCACCACAAAACGTGCCCCAACCCCAATATTCTCAACAAAACTTTCCCCAGCCCCAATATGCTCCACAAAATGTTGCAAAGCCACAAGAAACCAATGTACAAACCCAGCCACAACAGTCTCTGCAAAATGCCGCCCAGCCTCAAAGAGGCCCTCAAGCTCAACCTCAAAAAGCACCCAAGGGCCAGCCTCAGAAAGCACCCCAGAGCCTGCTCCAGCCTGTTCCAGTGGCTGTGATTCTCGGGGAAACCAACGCTCCACCTCCGAAGCTTGACGCAGAGCTTCCTCCGGGTACAGTACAGCGTACAGCGCTGTGGTCGGCGAGTGGCCCCCTAAGGTAATAATATCACGCTCTTCCTCGCCACCACCACCACTAACACGCACTCTAACTACCTCCTCCCCACCAGATAGTACCAGGCGTATACCACCTTCACTAACAGCACGATCCCTGCTTTCCACGTGACGCTCTATGTTAGATCCATACGCTTCATCACGCTACGCTTTGTGTCACGCAAGCGCTTTCCACGTAACGCGCGTTGATAACTAGGAGCCTTGCGTCTGTCGCTGCAACAGTGACGTTGCAGGATTACTGTGCAACAGGTGAAGTTGTTGCACAGTAATCCTGCAACTAAACACGTTAGTTGTCTAACGTTGCTTCCAATAGAATATTATTACATAGATTTATAGTCTTTGGCTCTTGTATTATATATATATTTCAAAACGCAAGCATCGGCTCAGAGTGACATTTATACAATTGCCTATTAGCTAGGATTAATTTAATGAGCTAATATGCACACAGGATTCGCCTGTTAATGATTTTTTTACAACTTGTAACACTATAAATATCATAATTACACGCATAATTAACAATTAACATACAACACATCAGAACAACTGATTATATTTCACTATGACAGCAAATCACAACAGCATGTCGTGGTGCAGTGGTCAAGGGCGTGGGCTTGAGAGTACGAAGTGTGCTGGTTCGAATCCTCCTTTTGGCTCCATCTGTTTTTCTTATTTAGGGATTACAATTTCTTATGGCCGCAGATTTCCAACATGTAACGAAGCGAGGATCCAAGGACAGGTAAGCTGGGGATGGAAAGCTGGGGTGAGGATGCTAAAAGCTTGAGCAGGAAACAGGCTACAAGTCGCAGGAGGGAGATAGAGATCGGTGGCCCAACTATCGTGAATCACAGTTGGGTTTAGTAGGTGAGAACAGTTTTGGCAGGAGGCCGGGCTGTTCTTCGCGAGGCCGGACTGTTCTTCGCGAGGCCGGGCTGTTCTTCGCGAGGCCGGACTGTTCTTCGCGAGGCCGGACTGTTCTTCGCGAGGCCGGGCTGTTCTTCGCGAGGCCGGGCTGTTCTTCGCGAGGCTAATGGCCTTCATGTTTCTAGGTCGTCATTTTCGTCTTGATGAGGTGGTGCAGTTGTTCAAGGTCTGGTATCCCAGGAGGAAGTCGTTAGGTTAACAGATGGGTTTCCGTTGAGGATGGAATGGTGATCCAACTGAGGCATCTTCATTACTTCAGGCGGTCCTCTATCATCTCCCGTGTGTACATGAAGAGAGTGAGGCTGACCTGGTGTGATGCTCCGTGTTGACTGTCACACGGTGTGGGCCGTGGCAGTGGACACGTCCGTCCCTGTGGCAGTGTACACGTCCGTCCCTGTGGTAGTGTACACGTCCGTCCCTGTGGTAGTGTACACGTCCGTCCCTGTGGTAGTGTACACGTCCGTCCCTGTGGCAGTGTACACGTCCGTCCCTGTGGCAGTGGACACGTCCGTCCCTGTGGTAGTGGACACGTCCGTCCCTGTGGTAGTGGACACGTCCGTCCCTGTGGCAGTGGACACGTCCGTTCCTGTGGCAGTGGGACACGTCCGTTCCTGTGGCAGTGGACACGTCCGTCCCTGTGGTAGTGGACACGTCCGTCCCTGTGGTAGTGGACACGTCCGTCCCTGTGGCAGTGTACACGTCCGTCCCTGTGGCAGTGTACACGTCCGTCCCTGTGGCAGTGGACACGTCCGTCCCTGTGGCAGTGTACACGTCCGTCCCTGTGGCAGTGGACACGTCCGTCCCTGTGGTAGTGTACACGTCCGTCCCTGTGGCAGTGTACACGTCCGTCCCTGTGGCAGTGGACACGTCCGTCCCTGTGGCAGTGTACACGTCCGTCCCTGTGGCAGTGTACACGTCCGCGTCCGTGGCGAGCGTGCAGAAGAGTCCTTGTGATCCTGTGATCTCTGATCCCAGTACCATCGTTGCTGGGAAATTGTTACTACTGACCAAATGAATTATATTATCGAATAGGCATGTTGATCTATTGCTATACGGACAAACTGAAAGGTTTGGGAATGGGGGAGGGCAAATGAAAGGTAGGGGTGAGGGAGGAAAGGTAGGGGGTTGAAGGAGGGAAGGTAGCAGTGGGGACGTAGGTAGGATGTGGGAGAAAGGGGGGGGGGTGGCAGCTCTCGCTAATACATGTTCCTGATTGTCTTATCGTCTGCGTGAACTGTCGCCCTGCTCATATTTAGACCGGTCTGATGGGCTGTCAGTTGGGCTTCAGCAGGCTTGTCAGCACAAACATCGTGTGTGAGAGAGAGGCAGAAACTGCATGTAGTTTTATCCCAGCAGGGTAGTGTAGTAGTGCCTCGTAGTGCCTCGAAGTGCAAAACTACAGCTGCCTCCCTCATGTCAGCTGTTGCACGTTTGTCAGCTGCTGGAAAGTGAAAGTGGCTACTTAATGTCAAATATTGCATCATGCCAGCTGTGCATGTCAGCTGTTACATCAAATCATTCGATGCAGTACGTCAGATGATGCAATATTGTCAGTTGATTTAACACGTCAACTTCATCAATAAATGTGAAGGGAACGAGCCTCAGGCAATAAAAGACGAGCTTATGAAGGCAAAAGCAACTAGGAGCCGTTCACTGTAAAGTGGGCTTGACCAGCTTAAAAGGATTAGCAGTACAGAACTGACTGGAATGATAATAAAAATAAATATAGAGAGTGATGGAGACAGAGAGAGAGATAAGCAAGGTAATATCCGCGTTGCTACAGATAAATGTGCACGATATGCAGCTCCATCTTCCAACGACTGATAATACCTAAAAATAAAAGATGTGAAATAATGACAGAATTTATGCAAAAATAACAAGAACAAGAACAGCCCAGATAAGGCTGTCTCAGTTCGCTTCGAATCCTTCAGGGATGAGGAGTTTTCTGTTACATATTGGCTTGGGGAACATTCAAGATTGTTCGCATATTTTTTATATATATATATTATATATATATATATATATATATATATATATATATATATATATATATATATATATATATATATATTATATGTATATATATATATATATATATATATATATATATATATATATATATATATATATATATATATATATATATATATATAATCAGATCAAACGGACCTTGACTAAAGCATAAAATATTAGCACTGAAATAGACTGACATGCTATTACAAGGAGTAGGAATTAATGGTGTTGACTATTGAGCACTATGGAGGATATTCATCCGTTTTATTCCTGTGTCGTTGCTACAATCAACAGATAACTAGTGTCAGTGTCCTCAGGGTGTGAGTTGAGCGTGCTAGCTGAGTTTGCTAGCTGACAAAGGTCACACTAGGTCAGAAAATCGTCCTGGGGCTGTTCTCGTTCGAGCTGTGACCTTCTATTTTAACATATTGAGTACCCAAAAACGCTCAATTCTGGAATATAAATTATTATTTATACATATGAATTTTGTGTGTAGTTCGACCTAGGGTTGGTTGGGTTAGGTGTTGTTTGGTTCTATTGGTAGTTATCTGGTATTTATAGTACGTGGATAGAGCTTTACCAATCTAGCCAGTGGTGGCGTGGGGCATAGTCTCTGTCTCTATCCTCTCCCTCTCAATCTCACTTCTAACACCTAAATACTTTTATACACAAACACACTAAAAAAAAGGAATTTTCTGTACCTGGACACTTCGTGTGTTCAGGTACAGAAAGCAAGCCCGCTTGTGGCTTGCACGTCATTAATATATGTGAAAAATATATAAATAAATTTAACATATATATTTTTTCCATTTCCCCCAGATAAACAATGCCCCGAACCTGACAACAACATACCCTTCAGGGTTCAAGTATAGGGAAAAGGCGCCTCTGGACAACGTTCCCGCCAAAGTGAGTACCGGAGCAGAGGAGTGGGTGATAATGTGAAATTGCTGCTCGCAAGAATGGATGGGAATGGGGCGCCAGGTCTAGCATCACAAAAAATTATTACTTCGGTAGAAATACTGTTTTAGGAAACTAAGACGAGAAGGGTTGGATCACCTCACGGAAGATTAGTATAAGGACTACATGCAGAGTCATAAGTAACTGGAAACCTTTACATGCATAAGATCTAGAATGGATTTTTATTTCAATCTAAATTCAGGAATTAAAAGCTTATAGACTAGAAACGGGCATCAAATCAGTGTTAGTCACATACATTGTCTCTGCCCTAACTACATTTATTTTCGATTTATTTCACTACAAGCAAACTAATATTTCTAGCTACGGTATTACCCTGCACTTCAACCAACATTTATCATGTCTACATTGCACATTTAATGAAAATTTTGGAGACAAGTCCTGTGCAACTTTATTAATGAAAGTTTTGCTCAAACCTGGTATAGGTTCTGTCGTCCTTGTCTTAATACGTTACATAAAGTTGTTTTGTAAGTTTGGTTCAAAACTAGCAGTATCAACAGAACTCGTAGTAGGTTCTACAGAATTCGTAGCAATACTTATAGTACCCACAGCAAGCCCTGCAAAACTTTTCAGTAGATTCGACAAACTCGTGGCAGTACCTTAAAGAACTCGTAGCAATGCCTACAAAAGTTGTTGCAGTGCCTACAAAACACAATTTTCTGTAAACTACATTTCAATATATCATTGGTCTTATTCGCATCATCATTGTGGAAGGAAACTTCCACTTTCACGGCGGGTTTGGAAAAAGACCCAAGCCCAACTTTAAATAATAAGTCCTAAACTTAATATAAATAGTTAAACCTAAACTGAGAACAATTAATTATTGTTTAACAATAATTTCGCCTAGCGGCTGTTACACGCTGATGTGTACTGAGAGTAGACGAATATTCAGTGCATCTCATTAGTCAATAATCATAAAATCAGAAACATTTAAAGCCCAGGTAAATTCGAGCAGCTCCATTGAGGTCTCTTGCAGGGATTGGGACTTATTCAAAGTCCTGTGAAAACGCAATATACTTATTATGTCTCTCTCTCTCTCTCTCTCTCTCTCTCTCTCTCTCTCTCTCTCTCTCTCTCTCTCTCTCTCTCTCTCTCTCTCTCTCTTTCATCACGCGTTATGCATTGTACATAATTGCTCCTCACTAATTAAAAATATTCATGCTTTAAAAATCATTTTCGACTTTTATAATGAGATAAAATTGCCTGACATGAATGCCGGTCATTTTTCTTCACTTTCAATTAACATTCAAGAATATTTTGGGCAAAACCATCCTTGCGTGAATGTAACGACACGGTGCCAGAAGTTGTACCTAATTAACGACTTTTGTGTGATCACTTTGTCTGATCTGAATATTTTGTGAGATCTGACTTTCTTTTACATGTGAAGCCTTATTGTGTGATTTAATTTTCTTTTAAGTTCTGTCAAATTTTCCTAAAGTTTGATTGGAATCTCTAAATCACCTTCTAAATGTGTAGCTTGTCTGTTTATTTCTGACTGCTGTATATCAGTACCTCTGTTTTAGCCTGTTTCTGGTTATCTTAATTCGGGTTATCATTCATTTTCTGACTTGCCCTTCAAGAGATTCCCGGATACTGTTGACAGCGCTTCTGATTCGTAGTCCTGAGATTACGGGTTCGATCCCCGGTGGAGGCGGAGACAAATGGGCAAAACGTTTCTTTCACTCTGATGCCCCTGTTACCTAGCAGTAAAAATAGGTACCTAGGAGTTAGACAGCTGCTACGGGCTGCTTCCTGGGGGATGTGTAACAAAAAGGAGGCCTGGTCGAGGACCGGGCCGTGGGGACACTAAGCCCCGAAATCATCTCAAGATAACCTCAAGATAACAACTCTTGAATGTCCCCAAACACCGGAGGAGCCCTGAAACCTCTACCGGGTCACGAGCACCCGTTCGTGGGTGTAAAGACGAAACAATGAAACAAATTTGGCGAGTTCAAACTGTTTCCTACTTAAACGGGCTATCCAATTTGCTGTAAACAGCTGGACCAGCTCGTATAGACTCGAGTGGATTCGTTGTCCACAATCTACCCCCCGTGTTTTTAGTGGGTATTGTGAGAGACGAGGACCTTACCCTTCAGACAGCTTTTGTTTGATGCTATTTGCGAGGGGCGCTGGGTATTGCCTCACGATGTAGCCGACATCTATTGAGAGTCTTCACAGTGTGAGTTTTATGACTAGTAATTTGAATATCATCGGTCTATTCACATATAAATATAAATAGTAATGTGAAACGATCAAAGAAAAGGAGTACGGGATATTCCTAAGCGCTTTCGTGGCAGTTATAACACGGAAGGAATGACATGATATAAAATAACTGCTGTTATTGTTATTTTAGATTCAGCTACTCGGAACTCAATGTTCCAAGTAGCACGGGTTATGGTGAGCCCGTAGTGGACCTACCTGGCATAAGAGCGGGGCTCTAACGGGCTTGTTGTTGTTGTTATAGATTCAGCTACTAGGAACAAGTTCCAAGTAGCACGGGCTATGGTGAGCCCGTAACTTACCTGGCACAGGAGCTGGGCAAGAAGCACGGGCTATGGTTAGCCTCGTGGACAGGAGATGTCTCCCGTGTCTAACGGGCTGATTGATTGATTGATGAAGATTAAGCCACCCAAAAGGTGGCACGGGCATGAATAGCCCGTAAGTGGTGGCCCTTTTGAGCCGTTACCAGTATCAATAGATGATACTGGAGATCTGTGGAGGTGCGACTGCACCCTGCGTGACGGGAGATGTCTCCCGTGAGTCTAACGGGCTGTACAATGACGGTATTTATACACGTAATTAAGAGAGTAACAGGTGAAGTGAAGGACACAAGGGTAGCAGATTAGTTGGATTCTGCTCGAATTTCTTCCACTGAACAACTCCCTAACAAGAATATTTGCCCAGTAATCTTCTTACCGAGATTTTTTAAATGAATTAATTAAAAGTGGATCAAGAAAACTGTGTTCATTAATAATATTTATCTAAAATGATTTTTGTAATTTGAATTAAAACGGATTTACAAAAGTCTATATTAACAAAAAGTATTACATGTGGTATTAGAGACCTCAGTTTAATGATAAATATTTGTATGAACACTTGCCAAGGAATCGAACAGGGAAGGGAGAAGAGCCCAGAGTTGTATGATTCCTGCGGAGCAGTTCCTATGTCTATCGAGCCTCCTTGTCTGTGGAGACCTTTGTTTGGGAGTCCAAGCACATGAGTGGGTTAGAGGTGGTTGGGCAGTTCTTGTAAATGAATGCGCTTGTATGGAGTACTGTGGAGGCTTAAAGTTCGTCTCTACAGTCAGTGTGAATGAGTAGGTCTGCCTCATGTCCTCCAGGTCTGCCCCATACCCTCCAGGTCTGTCCCATACCCTCCAGGTCTGCTCATACCCTCCAGGTCTGTCCCATACCCTCCAGGTCTGCCCGTACCCTCCAGGTCTGCCCCATACCCTCCAGGTCTGCTCATACCCTCCAGGTCTGCCTCAAACTACTGATTAAGATAGGGATGTGTGACACTTCCCAGTTTTAGTTATCTGCTTCTCTATTTTCTATTTCACCAAGAGACTTTTGGCAGTCGTTCAAGAAGTAATCTACGTATCCCTCTCTATCTTGTTTTATCTTGGTGCCTCTGAAGTGGTGTGAAATTACATGGGTAATACGATCTTTTATTTAGATGATTAGCAAGGACTTCCAGAATAGACGAAACAGCAGAATCAACTTCATCAGTTCAAACCGTTGCATTTGCAACCTGTCCTCTCAAATAATACGCCTTAGTTTGTACGTTATGGGCCCCCAAACGTACAAATTACATAGTACTATGAAAAAAGAGCCATAAAAATCCACGTTTTCTATGTAAATGTAGGTTATTTTAGGCTCGAGTTCGTACGTTTTCTTGTAAGGTTAAAAACTTGGTGTCTTGCTCATTGTGGCAAACGAAGAACACAGGATAAGTGTTAAAAATGTATATCAACGAGGAGACGAACTGAACTCGAGTTGAAGTTGTCACTCGAGTTGTCACTCGAGTTGTCACTCGAGTTGGAAGTTGTCACTCGAGAGGAACTCGCAGATATAGCACCAGCTTCTTAGTTCCCCACAATCCTCGCATTTCCATGTTCTGTCTTCCAAGCAGGTTCCTTTATGTCGACTTAAGACATAATTAAAAGATGTTGCTTAACTTATTATAGATGTTTCTTGACACGTTTTTGTGTGGCTCTTCAGGTGGTGATGTCGCAGCCTGCCTTCAAGATCAGCCAGCCTATAAGGCGACGAGGAGACGATAAATGGCCCCCGAAGACTGGTATCGAACCTGTACAGAATGAGGTGAGTTGGGGCAGAGGGTGAGACTTGCAGCAAAGCAGAGAAGAATAGGAACGGAGAGATGAACGTAGAGGAATAAGAAAAGTGGAGAACGAAAGGCACATGAAAGCGGAGTTAGAAACAGGACAGGAGAGCTGAGCAACGTGAATATAAGTGCAATAAGTAGGACATAAACAAATACAAATAATGAAAAATGGGTAGAAGAGAGAGAGAAGAAATATGAGAGAATGAGTAAAAAAATATATATATATATATATATATATATATATATATATATATATATATATATATATATATATATATATATATATATGCAGTTAACAACGTATTGTCTGTGTGGCTGTAAATATCTGCAAACACTAATGAATCACAGATCATTTAGATAACATAACACCCGATGATATCATGAAAATACAACCTAAATATCCCTGACCGCATTAACAACAGCTTCATTCGACATAAATGCCTGATGATTGGTCAGCAGTAAAACTCAACACGGATGCCCAACATATGCATCACAATACACCACAAACAGGACAAGACATCCAAACAAAAACCAGCTTTCGAATCCTACCCAGACACTACGCTCAAACGCTGCCTCCCACCGTCCGGCGTACCAGGGAATAGACAATGGTGTGGCCGAGGCCGCTGGGAATATGTTCGCTACCAGGTACCAGGATTAATAACACACCGTGACCACACCCTGGCTGAGACAAGGACAATGGGAAACACCAGCGGAGGTTCTCACGTTGTCTGCCACCGTGCAGGGCGACAGAGAAGCTGCACGTGCTGTAGGAAGAAGGTAGCATAAAGACTGAAGAGAACAATCTCTCTCTCTCTCTCTCACTCATTTATTAAATTACTATCATTCAAATTAATTATCAGCATTAGAAACGCATCTATAAGCCTTTTAAGGCTGAAAGATGCATTTTTAAGGCTGAAAGATGCATTTTTAAGACTGATAATTAATTTTAATGATAGTAATTTAACACTGTCTCTCTCTCTCTCTCTCACAGGTTCGGGAGTTCATCAAACCCAAGAAAATGGCCAAGAATTACGGGGAGTTTTTCGCCCAGAACGCCTTGCCCCACAACTACGCTGGCTACCGCCCCCCGCCAGGAACACAGCACCGTGGGGTAGAGGACAACGATCAGGATGAAGAGGATGAGGAAGAGGAAGAGACTGCTGGTGGCGTCTCCAACATGTAGTCTCCCTCATCCTCCAACACCACTATACATCCTCCACCACCACTATACATCCTCCACCACCACTATACACCAGTTCCACCACGAACGATATCTGGTTAATCGATCTATATTTAAAAAAAATACATAAAAAATACTCTGCTCACGCATATTATGTATACATCTCTCCCTTGTTCGCTGTGTTGGGATTTCTCTATTTAACGTTCAATGACTTCCTGAAACGTCGTTCATTGCTTATTAAATTTCATGCCCAAGATCACCCGAATATCGTTTAAATTACATCAATTAATAGCTAATTACAGCCGTTTACAGCTTTCCAAACATCGCTCGAATATAATTTTTCTTTAATGCTGTTGTGTATAATATAATAGCATTTTATACCAATATTACAAGCGTATTCTGCGTAATCAGTGGTATTATATATAATACAAGCCTTTATATACAAATGTGATCAGATCCCATCAGCTTTGTATTAATCAAATATTATTCGAATTATTATTATTGTTGGTATTATTTCAATCATCGGATAATATATTTGTATTTTATTTTGACCAATGATTACATTGTATTCCACCTCAATGGTAGTGGTTACACTGTATCGCACCTCATTGTCAGTGATTACATTGTATTCCACAGTGATAATGGCAGTGATTAATGGCAGTGATTACCATTATAGTGCACTAAAGTTTATTTTCGTATATGTGTCTCCATTTTTTAACCAGTCCATATATTTACTTATTTCATCGAACTGGTGTAATTATCGCAGAATTAACGAACTTTCAGCGTCCGTTATACTGTCTGTGTTCATGCAAACTACAGTGAGCATATAGGCTTTATATAATAATATACGACTAAAATACTGTTGTTATACTGGTAACTTATATATGATGTCTTTTGACACATTTATATAGTATATACTTTTTTTTTTAAAACTCACTTTTTTTTACAATGTAAACAGCTTCATGGAGACTCCTTTTTTCGTGATGGTGGCAGAGATATCCATACTTTTTTGGAGTCAATTTATCAATTTCTCTGTTCCTTTATGCTGTTTTGTTCATTGCTTGACAAATATTAATTCATTAATTTTGCAAAATAAAAAAAAAATATTCCTGATAGATTTTGTCTTTGATAAGATTATGTTCTTCTACAGGTTTTTGTTTTGTTTTTTTAACTAAAGCAAAATTTTTGCTTTAGTTAAAAGAGTTTTTGTTTTTGTAACTAAAGCAAAATATTATTCTGGGATGATCTTTCACCGAGCTTGGAGCAATTCTTATATCTTTTCTCTTTTCCCGAACCAATCGATTGCTTATATGCTATTTTTACTAGCGTTTAATGTTAAGCCAACTTCCGTATTATAAAAACCAAAATGATAATGGTGCGCATGTCTTGATTATAGCTTGAATATATTGAAATTATTACGAAAAAAACCTGTCGAATATTCCGTCCTACATTAGTTTGGGTTTCGATTACGGGAGCAGAATTCATTTTCTCAAATGAAGCTGGCATCCCTCCAGTGGTGATAGAAAACGTAGAACCCTTCTCGCTAAAGTGAGAGACTATAAAGAACTAGAATATGTACGACATCGCACTTTGCTATGCTATTTTTTGTATAAAATAAATATTTATGAATTAACCATGTTTTACTTCTCCTTGACAGCATTTGAAACAATGACTTGTTTATTATTCATACAAAGAGCAGAGGCTGAGGGTGGAGGACCTCTTGAACTTGAGTACCTGAATAGGGTCTAAGAAGGCCTCACTCCCAGGGCACATCTGTGCCAGGTGAGTACGACGGGCTCACTATAGCCCGTGCTACTTGGAACGTTTGTCTTTGGATCTAAAACAACAACAACGGAGGCCTCCCTTACGGGGCTATTCATGCCCGTGCCACCTTTTGG
>WNGS01162157.1:3517630-3520130 GCA_020271785.1 Procambarus virginalis
ATAAATGGAAGGGAACTACAGGAATCAGAGAGAGAGGAGAGAGAGAGAGAGAGAGAGAGAGAGAGAGAGAGAGAGAGAGAGAGAGAAGAGAGAGAGAGAGTTTAAAGTGTGTTATAATTCCATCCTTAACACCAGAGGCACACACACAGACACGGTGACATCATCAGCATATGAGACGCTGGCGAACACTATCGAACGTCGTTTAGAAACCTAATCAGGACTCTTTCAAAGTAAGCTACAGAGCTTTTGTTAGACAAAGTTGGTATATGGAACACCGGCAGGGAATCCGCACCTTGTCAAGCACAAAACTAGCATTGAAAAAATGCAGAGATTTGCAACTAGATTTGTGCCAGAGGTGAGAGAGCTAAGCTACGAAGATAAATTGAAGGAACTGTTCGAAACCTGGAGGACAGAAGATGCAGAGGAGATATGTTCTCGACATGCACATACTAAGGAGAATAGACGAATTGGACAAGTACATCCTCTTTAAATCGAGAGAAAGTAGGACAAGAGAACACAGGTGGAAGCTGGAAACACAGATGAGTCGAAGAAACATGAGGAAATACTTGTACCCATGTATGGTGGTCAACAAGTGGAATGGAACAGAGGGAAGAAGCTGCGGAAGCCACCTCCATCCTCACACTTAAGGACAAATTCGACAAAGAAGATGAACGTCGGAATAGATAAGCTGTAACGCAACAGGTACAAGACTCGCAGTCGGTGATGCAGAGCAAGACTTCACTTACCCGTAATCACTGACAGACAAGCACTGATAATGTAAGCACTACTCGTACTACACGACTACCACTATACATGGTCGTCAATACAAGCGGTACTACACGACTACCACTATACCTGGTCATACTACACGACTACCACTATACCTGGTCGTCAATACAAGCGGTACTACACGACTACCACTATACCTGGTCATACTACACGACTACCACTATACCTGGTCGTCAATACAAGCGGTTACTACACGACTACCACTATACCTGGTCATTAATACAAGCGATACTACACGACTACCACTATACCTGGTCATTAATACAAGCGGTATTACACGACTACTTACAACTAACCAACCTCCATCTTACACCAAAAAGTCAACCACAACCCACCAAAAATAAAAAAAAAAATCTAATCCCCCCACCCAAAAAAAAAAAAACACACACAGGTACAACTGGCCTCACCTGTGAAGAATCCGGATCTCGTAGTCGAATCCGCCGCGCGCACTTAACGAACGAATTCACCCGAACACTGACAAACTTAGAGGGAAGCCACCGACCTCCCAAGACTGACACTCCCAACACCACTTGCACCACCACTAGTAGCGAAACAATCTTCAGAGAGATAGGAGTCCCCTCCACGCCCTCTCTACCCCTCCTCGCGGGCTACAACGTGGCGATGGTGGGCGGTGGTGGTGGGCGGCTGTGGTGGTGGGCGGGGCCGGGTGGCAAGGACGTGGTGCAGGCAGAGGTGTGAGGGGGTGGTGGGGGGCTGGCGTCCAGATGCCAGCTTGGGTTAAACTACACATATACTGCACCTCTCTCACACACACAACCTTTGGAGTGCTTATTGTTGTTGTTGCTGGTGCTTGTGGCTGGTTTTGGCTATACTGGAGTTGTGGGGGTGGTGGAAATAGTTATCAAAGTAGCAATAGAGTGATTAAAATAATAATGCTTAGGAATTAAATTGGGGAAATGTACACTACTGTTCACTGTAGCACATGTTCACTAGTGCAGATGTTCTCTGCTGTAGCTGTTCACTGATATGTCTTCACTGCTGTAGTTGTTCACTGATATGTCTTCACTGCTGTAGTTGTTCAGTGGTGAAGATGTTCACTACACCAGTGATATATGAACAGCAATTTAAAAAGTTCATTAACGATTTTGTTCATATCTTCCTTTCTTCCTACATCTTTTTCCTGTTCCTTTCATCCTCTACCCCTTCCTCCCCCTCCCACTCCCTACAAGACCTCTATCTCTCTCGCCCGTTCACTCTTGGGCTGTGGTTAAAGGCTCTGTCAGCCTCTATTACACACATGTACGCTGCTAGAGTCCTTAAGAAAGTAGGGTTCCCCCTGTGTGTGTGTGTGTGTGTGTGTGTGTGTGTGTGTGGGACATTTCATGGGGTCCCCTGTAGGTCTGTCTATCTCTTTATCTGGGTTGCGTGTCTGCCTGATTGGGTGTCTGCTGGTCTTTGAATACGTCTCAGTGTCCACCCATTTTACCGTCTCTGTCTGCTCTTGTTCGTGTTCTAATGTGTGTTTGGGGTGTGTGCTTCCTGGGTGCCTTTTCTGTCCTTTTTTTTGTCTGTCCTTCCCTCCTTTTCCCTTCTCTTCCTCGCTGTTTTCTTATTCTTTTCCTGTATTAACTGTCCCCCTTCCTCATTGTCCCTCCGTTTCTCCATTCTTTCCTTTGTAATTGGCTTCTCTCCCTCCTCTTCTTGCTTGGCTTCCACCCCTTCACATTGCACTGCAACAGCCCGCTTTTTA
>WNGS01162157.1:3556744-3568270 GCA_020271785.1 Procambarus virginalis
AAGCACTTGAGAGCTCCTTGAGGGAAGGCCGTGGCAATCATCCTCCCCCCCCCTCGCTTATCGTTGACAACATCTAACTTTACAACTTACAATTAACGCTTCAAGTAAGAGGTTAATGAAGGACCTACTCTGCTGCCCTACATCTGAACACCTTCATCACACTTACGTGAGAGCCAACACGCTCTCACGGATGTCATACTCACACTGAAGTCAATACACACAAGAACCACAAGACTCGTGTAGAAGCAATACACTCACACGAGTCCCACAGGAAGACTGGTTTTGGTGGCCAACGTGTTGCCTTAAAACGAGTTTCAACCTAAATACGAGTTTTCGTATTTAGGTTGAAACGAGTTGCAAGACTTTATGTGTTCTTACGAAGTGTCTGTTTGGTCGTCGCTTGTGGCTCTTCTTGTTTGGCTGGTAGTTTTCGAGAGACGTAAATTATTCATATGTGTGTGTGTCTGTGCTTTATAAAGTACTGGCAGAGCAGCCTGACCTCTCCATCGTTGGAGAATATAAACAAATAATTTCTCAAACTGGAATTTGCGTTTCGTCTGAGACCCTCTAATTTATACATGTTCCAAGTTCGCTCTATCGAGGAGACTTGGAACACATATACGCTAGAGTATACTAGGAACATATACACACAAGAGTATACTACGAACATATACACGCTAGAGTATACTACGAACATATACACGCTAGAGTATACTACGAACATATACACGCTAGAGTATACTACGAACATATACACACTAGAGTATACTACGAACATATACACGCTAGAGTATACTACGAACATATACACACAAGAGTATACTAGGAACATATACACACAAGAGTATACTAGGAACATATACACACAAGAGTATACTAGGAACACATACACACAAGAGTATACTAGGAACATATACACACAAGAGTATACTAGGGACATATACACACTAGAGTATACTAGGAACATATACACACTAGAGTATACTAGGAACATATACACACTAGAGTATACTAGGGACATATACACACTAGAGTATACTAGGAACATATACACACTAGAGTATACTAGGGACATATACACACAAGAGTAGACTAGGGACATATACACACAAGAGTATACTAGGGACATATACACACAAGAGTATACTATCACCAGCCTCCCAGACATGCTCCCTGGTGGTAAAGTCACGATGTATTCTACTGTTATAATTTATTCCTTAAGTCTGTTCCTGTAACGCATGAAATAAAAAAACAAGATATGTGGAAGATACTTCGCATTCCTAACATTAACACTTCCATTCGTGCAGATAAACTTAAAATATTGCGCATTTATAAAAAGCAACAAAGCGAGTCCCCTCTTGTACAGCTGGTGATTGGTGCAAGATTTCTTATCGCTCGCTAATTAATGTGTGTCGCTTTGCATATGTAATGATGCAGAGATCACTGGCGCCTGCGAGCTACTTAATTGCAAGTTGCATTTTTTTTCCTTTACGATGTGCGACTGATGCAGTAGAGCGATTTTGTTTTTGTCCTAATATCGTTCTTCGGGTAATCTTTGCAAGCGTGCTGGACGCTTGCTTCAGTTGCGTCGTTTGCGTCAGGTCTTTCATAAAACTATGTCTTCCTTGTAACCAAATGCTAACTTTCTGTCTGAATTTTCTTGACAAACTTGTAAATATTTTGAATCCCGACGACACTCACACAAACCAGTACCCGACGCGGCACCAACTGCCCTCTGGTGCGCTGATTATTAACTACAATGATAAACGTTGCCAGTTCGAGGTATTAACCAACGCATGTTCTAGAGGACGCCTCGGGGTGTCAGGTCCGTTTAGATTTTAAAAGAAGCCGTCACGATTTTCGCCAGTACCTAACGCCATGTTGGTTGTACACCGGTGTTTCCTCCTGCCGCTTGTGGCTGCCCTACACCTAGAAATACGGGGAGAAAATGCTCTAAAGGGCGACCAAGGTGCTCCAGGCTTCCCCGAAGAGAACCCGAGAGAGATAACACGGGGATTGTTATCTCCAGAGGAGGAGGAAGGAGGGGGTGAGGACCAGATGCGGCTTCACCTCCAGCAGGTCACAGGAGATGGAGAACTCGGTGATCGTCCTCGCAGGTGGGTCCAGCTCCGTGCTGTGGGGCTTTGTGTTCTCTTAAAATTAATGATACTTGGAGGTAGAGCTATGAAGGCGAGCTTCTAGTGTCGTCTTAATGTGGTTTAGCGTTCATAGTGTCTTAAGATGAAGATAAATTGTAGGATTTAGTTTGGTAGAAATTGTTAATGACGTAGAAATTTGTACTCTTTCATTAGGCGCCTACGGCTCGACTTCCCCCCCCCCCCCACGGTCTGCCCACAGTACGGCTCGACCTCCCCCCCACCCCCCACGGTCTGCCCACAGTACGGCTCGACCCCCCCCCCACGGTCTTCCCCACAGTACGGCTCGACCTCCCCCCCACGGTCTCCCCACAGTACGGCTAGACCCCCCCCCACGGTCTGCCCACAGTACGGCTCGACCCCCCCCACGGTCTGCCCACAGTACGGCTCGACCCCCCCCCCACGGTCTTCCCCACAGTACGGCTCGACCTCCCCCCACCCCCACGGTCTCCCCACAGTACGGCTAGACCCCCCCCCACGGTCTTCCCCACAGTACGGCTAGACCCCCCCCCACGGTCTTCCCACAGTACGGTTAGACCCCCCCCCACGGTCTTCCCCACAGTACGGTTAGACCCCCCCCACGGTCTTCCCCACAGTACGGCTAGACCCCCCCCCCACGGTCTTCCCCACAGTACGGCTAGACCCCCCCCCCACGGTCTTCCCCAAAGTACGGCTAGACCCCCCCCACGGTCTTCCCCACAGTACGGCTAGACCCCCCCCACGGTCTTCCCCACAGTACGGTTAGACCCCCCCCCCACGGTCTTCCCACAGTACGGCTAGACCCCCCCCCACGGTCTTCCCCACAGTACGGCTAGACCCCCCCCCACGGTCTTCCCACAGTACGGTTAGACCCCCCCCACGGTCTTCCCCAAAGTACGGCTAGACCCCCCCCCACGGTCTTCCCCACAGTACGGCTAGACCCCCCCACGGTCTTCCCCACAGTACGGCTAGACCCCCCCCCCCACGGTCTTCCCCACAGTACGGCTAGACCCCCCCCCACGGTCTTCCCCACAGTACGGCTAGACCCCCCCCCCACGGTCTTCCCCCACAGTACGGCTCGACCTCCCCCCCCCCCACGGTCTTCCCCACAGTACGGTTCGACCATGACCAGATTGCGGTCCCAATTTTAATTTTAGGGAACGCATCTTGCCTCCAATGTTAAAGGCAACTCCTTATCACCTTACCTTGTATAACTAGGGAACCTGCCTTCCCTTCCTCGCCCATCAGGACCAGTCTCCTCTTCCCCCAGTTGCTCATGTGTACACATAAGGGGTCTTGCAGGTACGTAGGGGATGGCTACGTAGGAGGATGGAAGGCCAGTGACCGCCAGAGTGACCCTGGACCTATAATAGTGACGTTGATACACTGTGAACAGCTCATGATTCTCAGAGAAACGACGATGCAGGGTGTCCCCATCGGCTGCACCTTCAGTAAGCGACTACCGTGAGTTGAGGACCCCTTTATTGCTTTATTCATCCCCCTATTTTAAGTTTGTTTCATCCAGCATAGGCATGAGGCCCATGGATGTTCAAGGTATGGGGGTTAGGACAGTCTGAAAATATTTGTGCGATGCAGGCGATGAGTCACAATAACGTGGCTGAAGTATGTTGACTAGACCACACACTAGAAAGTGAAGGGACGACGACATTTCGGTCCGTCCTGGATCATTCTCAAGTCGAATAGGCTTAAGAATGGTCCAGGACGGACCGAGACGACGTCGTCCCTTCACTTTCTAGTGTGTAGTCTCGTCAGTATTTGTGCAATGTTGAACCCCCATTTTTATCAGAGCTATCGTCTGTATAACAATATCCCTCTTGAAAAATACATTGGTCATTATCCATATTTACATGTAAATAAGCATCTCGTCTTATTGCTCACAATAGTGTAGAGATCTAAGAATAAAATCATATCGCCAGACAATTATTCTTCCTTCCGAGTCATGAATGGAAACTTTCACTCTGGACCAGACAGTCAGAATTGCCACGTTCTTTCCCCTAACAAGGCCTTTTAACAACGCTTGACATAAAAAGTTTATTCTTGTACTTTTCCAGCTACAAACCCTCTGTATATAAACATATATCTGCATCTATACACGTCTGCCTCTCCGGCTCAAATACAGGACTCCGGAGCTTCAAGAGGAGCAGATGGCGAAGTGGGAACATCTGGCTAGTCTGGTTCAGGTGATCGACTCCATCTCAGAGTTTCTGGACGTCATAGAGAGCTGCTTCGCCACCGAGAACGCCACGCACAAGGTTGACTGGTCAATCATGACACTGGTACAGGGAATAGCGCCCGGTCAGTAGATGTTCATATTACATATTGTCATGCAAATGTTAATGCATAAAATTGTGATAAGTTTTATACTGCGAGACTCCCTTCATTAATTGGTTAATTTTCATTTTTCTTGATTAGTTTTAATTACCAATTTCCCGGGCTGGAGTTAAATGTTATGAGGCAGTAAGAGAGGCTTTCAAAAGTTAGATATCAACTTTTAGAATTACCGGTTGCATTCCGGTAGTGTTCCGGCTTGGCCGGAGGAACAAGAGGGGGGGGGGATGATGGGGTGATTGAGATTAGTTGGCATTGGCCCTGGGGGGAAAAGGAAGGTGATGGGGGGCCCTGTGGACTGATTCTACCTTTTCCAAATTGTGATGAAATTAGGAGCGCGTGTTAAGTCTACTCGCTCACATTCTTGTTGCAAACAATTCTATGGTGTACCACGTGCTGGTGTTCCCGGCTGTCACGTGTGTTGAAAGTGTGTACAAATACACCATACAGTTGTGGCTTGAACATGTAATCGTGACATCCTTTACATTTTTATTCTATAATTTATACTTGATTGTACGTGAATTAGTTTTCAATAAGGCCAAATGAGAATGGGCAAGCGATAGACCACCTTTATTATACTCTCTTATCATTGTTATATATCACAGGTACGTTATGGTGTGGTCAGAATCAGATAGCCGAGGACCTCACTGAGCTGGGCGTCCTGCGGAGCCTTGATGCCTGCTGTCGCCTGCATGACCTCTGTCCCGTTCAGGTCAATCCCCTGACCTCGTACAAAGGAGTCAGCAACACATCTCCGAAATTCTTGTAAGCTGTATGATGTTGTTGTTGTTCCAACTGTTGTAAACAATGTCATCAATGCTCTAAAAGACATTCTGACTTAGTTTTATTTTATAATAAGTTAAACTTCACAAGTGCTTGTATTGTAGTTACTGAATTTCACTTGTGTGTAAAGAACTCTGAAAGAAAATCTTTCAAAGCTGCCTGTAAGAAATGAGACGGTAGATGTAACTATGCTTAAAGTACCTAAAGCATTCTTGTCAATCGTTGTCGCAGCTTTGGGCTCGTCTTTGCTAATACTAATGTGGTAATTGATCTTTCCAGAACCCACTGCGAGTGTGACGTCCGTTTTGCAGAATGTCTGGGAACGGTGAACAGCTTCGCAGCTCGCATAATCTTCCACGCTTACTTCAACGTCATCTTCCGAGGCGGGCTATGTGCCAGTCAGAGAGAGTCCCTTCCGATCGACACACTCTCAAAGAGTTTCCTGAACGTGTGGTCCAATGTTAGTGATGTAGTGCTGGCCCTCGTCAACCCCTCCGCTAACCAGACCAGGAACTCTAGTTATCTACGGACTTTACAGAGTAAACTGAAGCATAATGCGTCTTTCAGTAACATTATTTCAACAGTATTTGAGGATAGTGTCACACAGGCTACTGATGGAATTTATAAGGCACACAAGATGGAGGAACAGAGCGACGCAAAGATCTTGGGGACTAAGAATCGTGAGCTGATGTGCAAGTTATATCTGGGACGCAGAAGGTCGCGAAGAGAAGGTGAAGGTGATCAAAATGACAGTCTGCCGCTGGATTTCTCAGACTCCATCACTCGGTTACCAACCACTACAGGGCTGACTGACAATCTTTCCACCGTTACGGTAGCTGGTTCTCGCCTTCCCTCTTCAGTAGTTACTGACCATCTTCCCACTACCACTACAGAAGCTGGCTTGCTTACAGCAGCGAAAATTGGTGCCCGGCCACCCATCACTACAGAAATAACAAAGCCACATTTTGTTGGAAATCTGAGTTATCTGGTAAATGAACAATTGACTTCGGTTACTGAATGGTCTATAACGAAGACAAGAGACAGAGTTCATGACAAAACATTAAGTATATTGACGAGCGAGAGAGAGGCTTCTAATACAGTCGCCTCTATTTTGATATTGGATTTTGATTCGACTTCAAATAGCACTTCGACCTTCTCAGTTGAGACGCTCGGTGCGAGAGGACGTTCAGATTCTGCCAATTATTCAGTTTGGGCTCCGGCCACGGCTCCGGCTCCACCCACGGCTCCGGCCACGGCTCCGGCTCCACCCACGGCTCCGGCCACGGCCCCGACTCCGGCTCCACCCACGGCCCCGACTCCGGCTCCACCCACGGCCCCGGCCCCGGCTCCACCCACGGCCCCGGCCCCGGCTCCACCCACGGTTCCGGCCCCGGCTCCACCCACGGTTCCGGCTCCGGCTCCACCCACGGTTCCGGCTCCGGCCCCGGCTCCACCCACGGCTCTGGCCCCGGCTCCGGCTCCACCCACGGCTCCGGCTCCACCCACGGCCCCGGCACCACCCACGGCTGCAGCTCTGGCTCCACCCACGGCCCCGGCTCCACCCACGGCCCCGGCTCCACCCGCGGCTCCACCTTCAGCATCGGGTCCAAATATGACTCTGCTCTCGTATACCCCAAACGTAACGGAGAACAATCTATCCACAACACTCGCATCAAACGCTACAGTGACGCCAGAGGAAGATGAAGAGATGCTGCTGGCGTGCCACAAATACGAAGAGATAATCCTTCACGAGGAGACGGAGGCCTTCATCCGAAGGGAACTGATTGGGAAGGACATTAGCGAAGAGCAGCTTGGAAAGCTTTTGTCAGAATACAATCGCAGACTAGGAGAAGCCTTGAAACGTCTTCCCAATGTGGCCAAGGAGGAGGCAGAGCGTATTTATGATAGTATATATTATAAGAACACTGATGTGTTGGATAAAATAGCACCAAACTTGTTCGGATACAAGATTGGGCAACCGGACCATCCGGTACTGGTAGATGGCGAGCCGGTACTCTCTGCTGGGGAGGCGTCGGATAGCAGTGAATCTATGGAAGGTGATTTATGGGAAGGAGATTACATCATTGTCAAGTTTCAGGACTACATCCGGGTCGTGCTGGAAACGTTGAAACACTGACTCTGAAAAATAACATTTGTCCATATATTTCTCGTTAAATATCAAGCTATGTATTGCCAAACATAAACCATTTGGGGAGGGATGGAACCGGTCTACTATACAGCTTAAAAATAATGTAACTTTTGAATTTATATTGATACGTTTCTTTTTTTATTTTGAAAATTATTGAATGTATTATTTGCAGTCTGAAGAATGTACGACGGAATAAATGTAATTTTATGCAATTATTATTTTACCGTGACAATCCTTTGATGGATTCTGATCCCTTGCTTTCTCTTTTCCATTTAACTGATCCTGTTCCTTTAAATGGACAAAAATAAATTGCTACAGCTTCTCTATTTTCATCTCCCGGCTCTATGATCTCTTCAGGCCCCTCCCCCCACTATTCCACACAAAGAACCACACATTAAATTAATCAATCTCTCCCAATCCTTTGGTTACAGAAATCCATTATTTTCAACATGTTAAATTCAGTAAACGCAAACAATTAGATTTATAATCCTTGATATTCCAATGATTGCCAATTTAGAAGTGCTTCCTGCACTCGCACACAACTTCCACAGATTTGTTGCCCAATAATCCAACTGGCGTATATGGGACAACCCTGGAAACACAAACCAAATCGTCTGTTTTCCGATTGTACAACTTGTAATAAAGTTGTTACATTTTGGCTTAACGTATTATGACGCATTAGAACGTGTTACAACTTGCTATATTGGTTGTTATAACTGTTTGGAAGTGTTAAAACTTGTTCGAACGTTGTACCAACGTCGTAGTTTCGGTGTGTGTTTGGTGGGAAGAAAGGTTGGGTTACTTTCAGCCTTGCTGTGATTATCTACATGCTACCCAGTAACGCAGTCGGCAGGGCCCTTTTTGAAGGGATTAATTCTTGAATGACACCCTTCACATATGCAGGCGATGAGTCACAATAACGTGGCTAAAGTAAGTTGAACAGACCACACACTAGAAGGTGAAGGGACGACGACGTTTCGGTCCGTCTTGGACCATTCTCCATTAGATTCCAATCGACTTGAGAATGGTCCAGGACGGACCGAAACGTCGTCGTCCCTTTACCTTCTAGTGTGTGGTCTGGTCCACCCTACACACAGCTCTACTCTCCTCCTCCATGTCCTAGCTAAAGTCTCTAGATCAAAGTATATACATTGGGTGTGGGGGAATCGCTAGATATACAAAACTCGACAAGTACTATTATGTAAAGCAAGCTTGGGTAACATGAAGCATGAATTGATTATGAAATTGATTGAGAGATTTGACTGACAAACACTGTACTGTGATTTCTTGGCAAGCAAGCGACCATACAGGCGAATCAAGAGTTTATCGCCTCCCTCGGGCATGGAGGTGGTGGATCAAGAACAGGACAGTCACTCGTGCCAGTTGCATTACATAGGGAATAGTAGAGTTCTGATTGAACAAATCCACAAGGGCCGTGATGAGGATTCGAACCTGCGTCCGAGAGCATCCAGACGCTTCCTTAATCGACTGAGCTACGACATGGTCGTAGCCATGTTTATTTGATGCATTTTGTTCATTTGATGCATCAGGCAATTGTGATTTCTGTGTGTGTAGAGTTCTGATTGGTTCAAATAGGTGCAGTGGCAAGATCAAGAATAAATGGAATATTAGCCAGGAACAGATGTGAAGATTATTCGAATCAGTGACGTTATTTGTGGAGTTTTCTCAATGGACAGGACATATTTGTATACAACTAAACTGTTTAATTCCACAGAGTCAAAAAACTTTACTAGTAAAGTTGCTGATCTACTAATCAAGGATAAACTTTCTGCCAAAGTTACATGAAGTTAAAAGGAATAAGCAGGCGAAGAGTCACAATACGTGGCTGAAGTATGTTGACAGACCACACACTAGAAGTTGAAGGACGACGACGTTTCGGCCGTCCTGACCGAAGCGACTTGAGAATGGTCCAGGACGGACCGAAACGTCGTCGTCCCTTCAACTTCTAGTGTGTGGTCTGGTTCATCATCAATAAAAGGAATAAACAGGCGCCGGATTCATCAATATTTACGCAAGTACTTACGAACCTGTACATCTTTTTCTCCCTCTTTAGCAGCTTAGTTATATTTATTAAACAGTTTGAGTATCGAAACGTGGCAATAAATGTTTTGTTAAAAACAGCCTCCTAGTGCTTCGGCGCGCACAAACTGTTTAATGTGTAAACAAAGGGGCCGAAGATTGAGAAATATGTAAGGATTGAGAAAATATGTAAATATGAAATATGTAAAGATGTATAATCAACCCGTCCTCGACTCAAGTTCATTACATCCAGCGGTCGACCCCACAGACGCGTTCATAAATTTTTACATCCTGTTCATTCAAACAGGATTTGTCTCAAATATCAATTAATATTATAATAGATTAGCATATTGTGCATATATAGGCATAGTTTAGGTGTTTAGGTTCTGTTGGCGATTATTTGTATTTGTAATACGTGGGTGAAGCATTTACAGCGTTGTGGTTCGAACAAAATTCGTCAGTGAAGCACTTGTTCCGGAAGTTTTCGAAAGAAATCAGTTGAGTCGTGTGTAAACCGTTTATCATTCATAAACCAACCCGTCCTCGACTCAAGTCCATTACATTCAGCGGTCAACCCCACAGACGCATTCATAAATTTTAACATGCTGGTTATTCAAAACGGGAATTTTCTCAAGTATAAATTAATATTAAATATATAGCATATTGTGTATATATAGGCATAGTTTAGGGTTTAGGTTCTGTTGGCGATTATTTGTATTTGTAGTACGTGGGTGAAGCATTTACAGCGTTGTGGTTCGAACAAAATTCGTCAGTGAAGCACTTGTTCCGGATATGTTCGAACGTCAGCAGTTGTGAGTCGTGTGTAAACCGCTTTTCATTCATAAACAGGGGGGTGTGGCGGGTGCATGGAATCACTTTTGGATCTTTGTTTGGAGGACGGGCTGTCATAAACACGGGGGTTGGCAGGTGCATGGAATCACTTTGGTCTTTTGTTGTAGGACGGGCTGCGACTCACAACTGATGACATTCGAACACTTCCAGAACAAGTGTTTCACTGCTGGATTTTGTTCGAACCACAACGCTGTAAATGCTTCACCCGCATACTTCAAATACAAATAATCTCCAACAGAGCCTAAACGCCTAACCTACCCAATGCCTATATATGCAACAATATGCTTACATACCATAACATTAATTTATATTTGAGAAAATTCCTGTTTAAATGAGCCGCATATTTAAATTTATGAATGCGTCTTTGGGGTCGTCCACTGCAAGGAATGGACTTGGTCTGAGAACAGGTAAGGGGAAGGTCACCTGGTGTGGTAGTGGGGCAGGTGTTGAGGGACACGTGGCTGCGTGCAGAAGCTACGCTATTACACGTCCATCTATTGATGCTATCTTCCGCCAATCAACGCACGTGTATCATCAAAATCATGAGTGGCAAACCTCCCCTTGCAGAGAATAAAAGGTATGAATGATGCTACTAAACGAGTAAGTACTGGTCGTCTCTTGATGAGTTTGTCGTCTCTTGATGAGTTTGTGTCTCATTTGTGGCTGGGATTGAATTGTCGTGTGAGAACTCTTGGAGTTTTCGAGGCTCTCATTCGTTCTTGAGACTGATGTGGCGTCAGTCTTCTGCATTGAGTTTCAGGCAATTAAGAAGACCTCCATATAAAGTTTTCTCTGGCGAGTGACGTGAGAGATCAATTGATAAACTTTTTTTTACCTACGTGCATGTCGTTCTCCAGAATACCTAGATTAACACGCCTGTGTTCCCTATATTGTAGCAATAGAGGAAAACATTGCGAAGTACCAAAAGCCTAATTGTCTCTTGGGTGTCATTCAGAAAGACTAATTCCAAGAGGAATCTAATTAGCACTTTATGGTCACTTGAGTAAAAGTATCCATGTAATATAAATAACTACGTGTGGCTATTATTCGATTGTCGACACTACTTTTGAATACCGTCTCATTGTATAATTATCAACAAATTGCCGAACAGTCTAGCCCAATCTAATGTAAATTTTATGCCGATCCCACTTCTGTGTTGAGCCTCTCTTAAAGTTAACGTAGTGTAGCATTCTTAAGAATTCCGCAATCGGAAGGCAC
>WNGS01162157.1:3588379-3603388 GCA_020271785.1 Procambarus virginalis
GGATCGATCCTCTTGAATATTTATCAAGATTAGGCCATGGTAGGATCGTTTAGGCGATCATATCCTGTGAATCTGTTCCGGATCTGGTCATAGCTTGATCGTTTCCTCAATAAATCATGTGGAACATTTACTTGGATCAAGCCATGAAAGGATCGTTATATCGATCAATCCTGTGGATCTATGCCAGGATCTGGCCATACCAGGATACATACCTCAACTGAAACGATGTGGAAAATCCTAGATAGGATTACTTCTCACGTGAGTTAAACATTTCTGTAGCTACGATAAGGTAAACAAAAATCTTCACTTGGGAGTGCATGCCTGAAGCTTCGATGATTTTGACTGAAGATAAGCTTGAGAGGTTTAGGTCTCGCGACACCGCAAGATCATGTCTGTTGCTTGATTGTACTGAGAGGCATGTTTTGCTTGCTACTGTTTTTTATTATTATAAGAAAATCAGTAGGAGCCCTGAAGAGGATTCGAACCTGTACAGTGGCTACTCCCACGCAACACGCCATAGACCACTTAACCACGACATCACTTAAATATGATTTCTTTGCAATTTATTACTATTAATATTATTGGTAATTGTTTTGTAAAAAAAACTTACTCATATATATAAACGTAACATAATCATTTCACAGTAATGGTTTTTAATCATTTAATCATAAGTAAATCATTTTAATGCTTAACTGTAGCATCATAGCCACAAATAAGTAGTACATTTATCATATAAAAGTGTTTGCTTCTATAATTTTTATCCAAATATTATCTATTATTATCTATATATTACTTTCTGGCATCTCCTTGCCTTGATAAGTGTGCCGCGGGGCTGGAGTAACTAACTTGGCTGCTGTGGGTTTGAATGTTACGTTCAAGTGTACTTAACAAGTTGAGCTTAGAAGTAAAGTAATTACCAGGAGAGAGCGCTTAGCAACGTATGGTTCTGTGGCCCCTGGAAGGGATATGAGGACATGGAGCTGGGATATGAGGATGGGATGAAAGATCGGTGCCCAGCCACTTGTATCATCTGGGATTAGTGGCTGTGACCCTCCCCCCCCCAGCATTTAACACTTGCTATCTACAGCTGTCAACTCTGTGACACTGCACCCAACATCCGCAGCTGTCAGCTGTCTTGGTTCCGGTTTTAGCAATGAAATTATTGGGCATAATTTCATCTATATTATGTAATTTGCAATTTTCTAATTAATATTATGTGTTAAATATCAATAACAATTAATTATTCTAATTAATTTGTTATTTAAAATTAAAAAAATTTAAATGTAAAAAGAGAAAAGTGTAATATTACTCCAATCATTATAAACATAACATGAATACAGTTTGAAGATGTAAAAACACAATGTATTAAGTTGTTAGCGGTTAAATAATATTTTTCATTGTGTAAGTTTGACCAGAAACGCACAAAACACTTATAAATACGCATATTTACATAATACACTTTACTTAGTGATTGAAAGTGAATAATAACAATTAATCTATATAAAAGAATCTCAGATTGAATACATTACGTATGCATAAATTTTAAGTGAATTTTCCCCAAGACTTATTCACAGACAGAGAGATGAAGCAGGACGAAAAGATACAAGAAAAGCAGCTATGTCAATCCTTCGACTTAGACATTGACTGCTTTGCTGCTTTGCATTACGACTACCGGCCATGTTAATTACTATATCACCTTTAGCCTCAAGTGGTGTTAGTGCAACGTTCCTTAGAGTAAAGACTAGGATTATTAACGACTTTCTGGCCACTCAAACAGCTGATTATGAGGCCTATGTAATTTTTTGATCGAGTGTGGAAAAAAACATAGATATTTATATATATGGGAGTGAGAGAATAGTGTTGAAGTGTCACCACGACCGATGGGCAGTAACCAGGCGAAGACGGCGCCGTCTCCTATGTTACCGCCGGTGTCCTGTGCTCTCTCCTGTCAAGAAAACCAGGAGCAACACATACGGAACGGAATCCCCCGGCGAGTAGGCTCCATGGTCCTGTCCCACTGGATCCAGATGAAGAGGCGAGAGCAGGCTATACTGGAGCGGGCGCGCAGGGCGGTGAGCGAGGGCAAGCGCCTCCAGAAGTTTTGGAAAAAGTTGAAAAGCAGCTCGCTAAAGAGTCGAGAAGGTACCACATCAAGTATCATCCAAGAATTTTGGTTCGCAAGCCGAAGCGACCGCGCTTAAAAGCGCCGAAGCTTACCAACACAGCTGCACGGAGAATCCAGGCGTCCTTCCAGCGTCGCGAGAAGGAGCAAGAAGAAGCGACACAAGTAACGAAGAAGCAGACAAGATCTCGCAACAACGTCAAATCTCAGGGATGGACGCAGAGCTTGCACCCCGACCACCCGGGAGGATCACAAACGTCTCGCGAACGCAGAAAACGATCCTCGTCAGTTCCCCCTTCCAGCACCTTAAGTCTCCAATCCATCACGACTGCGGAGTCCTCAGGCATTGGCATGTCCCGCGCCTCGTCCGTCACGTCCGTGGCCAGCTCCAGACACAAGACACTCTACACAAGGCAGAGGGTGAGTAGCTTCACTTCTCTGGCGTGACGCTAGCAGCCGTGGCCGCTCCCACAGCGTCGGTATACACTCACCCACGACCTCTCTCGCCCTCGCCACCGGCCAACCTTCCCTTTCACTCAAGGTATGGAACTCTGTTTAAAACCTTTTGCCAAGTGGCAACCCATCTTGCCCCTTGGCAACGTAGTTAAAGGAGATCTATTTTGCTCGAGCAATTCTATCATATGAATGACACTTCTACATGTAGGTTGTACATAAGATTCTTGAATAATGAAGTTTAGATATTCCTGAAACACAGTATGGGAACTGTGTGGCCAGCTTTCAGGTAGACATAGTGGAGTGGTGCCAACTGTAAATAGAAATATAACTGGCAAAATCTAGTAAAGATTTTCATAGATTTAAATATTTGCTTCACAATTCGTAAAGGAGCTCATAGAGAGAGAGAGACAGACAGAGTTTTCTTCATTTACACATTGGGATTTAAAACAGCTTATTGACCTGATATTTTGAAACACACTCCTGAATGTAAGCACTTTAACTGGTCCCACGTGATACAAAGCACACGAATATAAGTAAAACATAGTTCAACACTACAACTATCATCTTTCACTTTCCTATATCTATAACATAACTCTGCCGCTCACTTCAATTTCAGTTAGTCATTCAGAAACTACAAATTAACAAAATCTCCTCCCGTACAATTGCACAGGACGCATATACTGACATTAATCGTTAGTTTCACATTATTTTCTTTATACCATAAGACAATAGCTTACGTTAACAACAACATAACCAACGCAAATCAAGTCATTTGGATTTAGGTAATCACTTCTAGTCCGACGAGTCTCAGGTCACAAACGACGATCGTACGCCCCAGGATCAAGGTAATTATCGGTGTGATCAACCTTACTGCAGCCAGCACAAAGGTCCACACGGAGAATCCCGAAGCGACTGGTGATTCTCAAAGATTAACTTTCCCTCCCTGGAATGGGATGCGAAAGCGCATCCTCGGCACTTACCTGACGCCGAAAGCCCACTGGGACTCCAAACACGCCCCGTTCCGTCAGGGGACTGATAGCAAAGAGAGATAAATGGTTCATATCTCTTCAGAATCCGGTTCCCGTTGTGTTTCTTCAACCGCTGTATGGCCGCACTTCACTATGCTCACTTGATATCACTCTCCCTTAGCAAGACACTTGTTTGTAATCAACGACACCTCGCATGCCCACACACGTGTCATCAACACCCCTTGGCATGTCCACATTTGGCATCAACACCACCTAGAATGCCCATACTTAGCATCAGCATCACTTGGCATGTCCACATTTGGCATCAACTTGGTGTCAACTACACTTACCATTTTCTGTGCTACTGTTCCTATTCCTTGATTAGTTTTGAAAATGAAAAACTATGGCTTTGGTGTAAATTCTTTTGTACCCTGTGCCTCTCTGCTATCATCTGTGTTCCTCTGCTGTCATCTGTCACCCTTGACGAAACGCTCATCGCATTGATGCTAAACGATCCTTCTTGCATGATCTGGCCTTCGAGGCACTTTTCGCTTTTATTCTATGTTTATATAATGCTTTTGTGTGTGTGGGGGGGGGGGGCATGCGCATACACGAGTGTTACGCTCTTGATAATTTTGCTATTTTTTTATTATGATATTTCTTCTTTATTTTTAAGCTGCTTCTGTTAAAACTTGTGTGACGTTTCGTTAATGTGAGTGAATGTCTTATTAAATCCTCGCCATTGTAGTATATGCAGGATTTTTTTTAAATAATCAAAACAAATTATTTAATTATCTTTAAATGGAAAACACTTGCCCACCTAATTGAGAAATAGATACATAGCTAAAGATTGATTGAGAGAGAGAGAGAGAGAGAGAGAGAGAGAGAGAGAGAGAGCAGAGCTATTTAGTTTGTATTTGTAATTTATGTAAAACTTATAGTGACAAGTTTGTCGTGATTAGTTTAACGTAGTTTTCATTATGTATATATTACGACAGCAGTGATGAGAGTCAACAACAGTAGACCTAGGCGACTGTGAAAGCATGTGAGGGGCTCGCAAATCAAAGTAACAGTGAATATAATGGTGCCTCAAAATTATATAAACACGAATATTTGCCTGAGAGGAAGATGGAGGGAAGAGATAGATATAAACTTTTTATCACTCAGGTGAGGAGTCTGGAGGAGGACGGGAAGCTGTTGGAGGAGCTGCGAGAGTTGCAGCTCCGGCACCAGAGCAAGACCCCGGTCCAAGGAGCTTGCAGCGACTCGAACCGGCGCTCTCAGGGAGAGGCATCTGGGCGTCACAAGTGCAAAGCAGCAGAACGACACGCCCAGCAGCAGATAAAGCTGGAAGAGCAGCCAGAGCAACAAATTAGGCGCGTACCACGACGCCATAAAGCCGACGAGCAGTCTCTAGAACAGCAACCAAGGAGCAAGACACATACACCAAAGCACTGGGAGCAGCCACAGCATCACGATCATGAGAGGAAAACATCGCAGCGTCAACGAACAGAACAGCAGCGAACCCCACAGCAGGAGAACCAACAAAAGCTTCTCAGAAACCAATGAAGAAACATCTCTCTCAGACTGGGAAAACTGAGAAGCCGCCATCACATCAACATCAAAAAATCAAGCGACATCAGCACCGAGGCAAGATGGGCAGCAGCATCCATCGAATCATCAGAGAGATAACAACCAAGATAAGAGAGAGAGAAGGAGGCCCAGGAAGGAAAAGAAGGATCAAGGTTCACAGACAAGAATGTCAGGCCCACCACGACCAAGGCGCCTACTGGTGACACAGCAACTAAAGAAACAAACAAGGAGTTCTCAAGAGCAGCCAAGAACACGGTTTAGACTTTCTGATGATTTGACAACAGATAACAGCAGCTCCGATACCCAGACAAATTCTGCTGCCTCACACGGCAAGCAAGTATCAAGGACTGTCCAATCAGGGACAAACAAAGAGCAAGGAAGAAACTCGACATCTAGCAGAGAACGGAGCCGAGGACTGAACACATCCCATGAAAATTCTCAACAAGTACCTACACTCACAAGAAGGAAATCCTACATTGATCTAGATGATCTTAATATCGAGAGCCACCAGCACAAGCGTTTGGTGAATACAGAAAACGAAAGACCTAACCAGCAGCTGGATCCTGGAACTAAGACCAAAGTTCAGTTAATCCAGCACCAAGTGCAGGTTCACCACGGTGCCCTCAGAGATGCACCTCAATCTCACCAACAGGAAGATGAAACCAACGGTCACACCAACAGGAGCGGCACCCCAGTGATCATTCGCATCCTGCACCACATGTGAACCAACATAATGACCAATACGCAGAACCACCAGAACAGTTCGCTAACCCACAGGAATCTGAGCAATCGATTCCTAAGACCAAAGTAGCGAGGCAAGAGGCCGAGGTCCTGAAACCTAAAAACTCAGAATCTCAGACACAGTCAGATCAGAATCGCAAATCGGCTCACGACCGGCAACTACAAGACGGTGAACGCACAGTCGCTGCTCAAGGAGGCGGGCGTCACGTGGCACCATCAGGTAGAGGCCGATCAGGAGGGCCTCACGGCCACGAAGCTCAGCCTGAAGGTCATTCCGGAAGATCTCTGGAACGTCAAGGAACCATCAAGTCTCAAGGCGGAGAAAGTCTCACAAGACAATCGCAACGCGAATACACGGTTGAATCCCAGAGCGGCATGCGTTCAAGATCTTCGGAGCGTGGACACCCTTCAGCGTCCACTGATCGTCGACAAACAAGATCATCATTAGAACGTGCGCATCCAGGTCCATCCTTGGAAGGCGGACGAGATCTTACGGACGAGAAACAACAGAGGCATCAAGCTGTGAAATACCCGTCTGTAGAACACGTAAACGGTGAACGAACCGCAGAGCATGTTCACCATGACCCGCTCCTACAGAGCTTTCGTTCCGTGCCATCATCCCTACATCGTATGCACCACGAACTTCCTGCAAGGTTCGTACATCGTGCCCGTGTCGTCGAGTACACCCGACATGAGCCGTCATTGGATCGACTTCGTCAGGATATGAGGGCGGGTCACCAGCCTTACATAGAGATTGGGCGTGCTGGATCTGCAGTCCACCGCGAGCACTCTATATCCTACACAGAACGAGGACACAGACTTTATCCTGTGCGTGACAGGTATACCTCAGGCGCACGAGACCATGGCTATACCTCGGATACCTCTGATCCCGGACGCATAAGATTATACGGTGAGCGTCGATATGATGGAGGGTACGTGGACGCAAGCCATGCCGGATCATACTCTGAGTATACCACTAGATCATTAGAACCCAGCTACCCGAGATTGTATTCGGATCGCGCACTCTACAGATCAGAAGAGACTGACCACGCCCGACCCTACTCGGAGCGAAGTCATGCTGGAAAGTCCCTAGAACCGTATCCAGATCGTATACTGAGCGAGAGATGGAGGCACACGGGTGAGTGGGAGGACAGGGAGAAGGGACATTACAAAGAGATGGTAACTCCCCTTAACGCTTCCACGCAGCCACTAGACCACAGAGCATTATGACGTATGGTCCATAAGTGGCACTCCGGGTATGGTAGATTCGTTATACTGTTCAACGGAAGGTGACGTTTAACCCCTTGTATGTCTTTCACATTCTGTTACATATTGAGCAACAGAGAAAACTTGATATTTAAGATCATGAGGCCCTGTTTGACCGGTGGAAAAACAGTTCAATATACTGGCAGGACTTTACCCAATTTATTCAATTAGTTGGGTAATTGGGGACAGAATATGACCTTGTGATGCAAGTGGGTGGTCCAGTGAGTCACTGATGGATTCCCAAACTTGGGATGGATAGTGAGTGTTCAAGTGACAGACATTGATGGCATTCCAATAACTGAACATTTGACATTAATTAGTGACAGAATTTCAGTAAGTGTTTGAGCAGTGCAAGTGATTATGTTGACTTAGCGCTTAAACCATGCAATCAGTGCATAAAGAGAGTGACTGACGATCACCGTAAGGATGCTGTCTCAATTATTAATTGAAAAACCACTGATAAAGACACTACTGGAAAAACGATGCAATATGCTTTGCGAAACGTTTCTTATTCCAGTTGTAAACTGCAAACTTTGTCTCAGAAAAATCTTTCTTCTTGCCTGTGAGAAGAGTCACTCGCCTGATAGATCTTGCGTGTCTATCAGGCTAGATGTTGACGCTTAATAATCAATCCAAACAGCTCACTCTCTTCTGTGTTTATTATCAAAGATGTGAACTATGAGAGTGTCTGGAGTCTTCTGCTTTGGCTCACTCTCAAACTGGTGCTGTTAAGCTGGCTTTACATCAAAGCTTCCAGCTATAGCAAAACCTGCAGCATCATCAATACCTGCAGCATAAACAACAATCACAGCATCATCAATAACAACACCCACATCATCAATAACAACTACATCATCAACAACATTCACAACAACAACACCCACAGTCTCAACAACACCTTCCTTATCAACACAGCTACATACAATCAGCAATACACACGATAATGAGCCTAAAAAAAAGATCTATTACCCATACCGTAATCTTCATTGTTATGTAAACTATGTATTTATATTACAAATGAATCAAACGAACAAATGTTAGCGTGGTTCTTGCAACTGGAATGCAATAGTCTGCAATGATATTTGTGTGTTGACCCTGGACTGTGTCATCACTCAATAAGATCAGTCAAACTTTGATCTTATTCCATTATATATAACACATTGTATAATAAATATATAAAGTCCTTGTATAATTTGTAAACACTATGAATAACTCTCCTTAGTTCATTACAAATTTTATTTGGTGTTGAATATAGGATCTGTCAACCTCTGGAGGGATATTATGGCCTCTTAAAGTAACTTACTAACCAGTTAGCGAGTTTACTCTCGTCCTGAACTAATGTAGACTCTCCGTGCATGTACTCCAAGAACAGGTGTACACCTTTCGCTGTACCTTTGTAGGTAAAAGCAAATATTGATTTGTTTTACATTATATAATGTATTTTATGTACCCATTGCACTAATATTATATATATATATATATATATATATATATATATATATATATATATATATATATATATATATATATATATTAGTGCAATATAGGATTCAAAATTAAAACCTACAGTAACTAAAATACATTTTGTAAATATATTTAGCATAAGCATCTATTATTTGTATATTTTGTAGTCTCTAATATAGTAAATTAAATATAGTATATTAGCATATTAAATTATTTAATTATTAATTATAAAAACTCGTAATAAAACCAGGTCTCAAATTTAATGTACCTTCTGGCACTGAAGTAACATGTATAATGTATAAGTTAATTGTGTAGTTTGTATTTCTTGTTAAGAATTATGTATTTGAATGTAATATAAATTTTATTAAGGAAGCAAATTCATATTTCTTTGTCTATTTCTTAAGTCTGAATTTATACACGTGAATTAAATTAAATGTTTAAACTGTTAACGTTTGAATATCCATTTCAAGATTTATGTGGTACATGTCATCTTTCAAGAAACTCAATGTCTTCAGTCGTAACAATTCGGGCAATGTTTGCATCGTAGGCCAGTCCACCAACCAGGAGGCCTGGTTAGAGACCGGGCCGCGGGGATACCGATCCCCGAAACCCACAACAGTTAAGGTAGGTAGATCTAGTATCATAAAAATGCAATTCGTTAATTCTCATTAATTGTATCAATTCTCGTTGTCAGGGACAGAAGGCCTGAATCAGTGCTGGTGAAGGCATTCCTTGATCTACAGGATGCAAACCACAATAGTTTTCTTCCTCCCGGGTACCTATTTTACTGCTAGATGAACAATAGCCTGCCAGTGTCACCTTTTCTCTGTATTTTTGTGTTTATCAGTCTTTCACAAACTCTTTTCTTTTTTACCTATCTCTCCTTCCCCTATGTCACAAATACACTTGTGAAATACATATATTTCTTCATCGAGCCTAATTGGCCACTCGCCCCCTCACTGTTGTGGCGAAGGTGCGCTGAATTAGCATGTCTGCCTCACGTAAAGACCTCAATACCATGGTTGACCATGCATTAACTGGATTTTATTATTTAATTCCTTTGGCAACCAGAAAACTACAGTAGGTAAAGTACCTTATGTGTTTGTGTGTGTGTGTGTGTGTGTGATTTACAAGGCTGGAATAACCGCAACAAGTGGACCCAACGCCAGGATTAATAACAAAGAGTATTGGGATCAGCAAAGATCAAACAGGAATTAACATCTCACGATTACAAGGAAGAGAGAGAGAGATAAACTCGCTTTACATCAAACCATATAAATTCGTAACATAAATCACAATGCAGTAGCTGAAACAAAACACAGAGCAACACAGTGTTACATGAGATTTATACACAATCGTCAGTACACACAACACTTCCTGAGCATTGGGTGTATATACATTACACAATCCAGTTCAAACATTTCATTATGAACATCTAGATTGCTTGAATGTGTAATACTATGTAAATATGTGACAAAGCTGTGGTGATAATTCTTGTTACGTTAAAGCTGCTTTAACAAGAGGGCTTATTGGCTTAATATCATAGTTATATGGCCAATTAAGCTTTAATTATATATAATATAATTTGTCAAGACTACCGTAAGGGCTTCTTGCTAGAACTGTTAGTGTTATGTAGTGATTCGTTCTTTGTCTGTATCTCTCTCTCTCTCTCTCTCTCTCTCTCTCTCTCTCTCTCTCTCTCTCTCTCTCTCTCTCTCTCTCTCTCTCTCTCTCTCTCTCGTCAAGAACCCGAGTTCTTGCGAATTCCTTTTCAAGGTGACGGTCACGCTATGCATGTATGTTGATAATGTCTTATATAATTCATGATTTTCAGCAGCCAAACCAGGCAGTTGTTGAAACCTTCTCCTGATGTATATGGGAGAAAATGCCAGGCTGAGAATTGTTTTATGAGCAAGGTGTTGATGGCGGGTCTGGTGGTCAATGGTGAACACTTCGCGAGAGGTACCAGTAAGTTCCAGATCGATAGATAGAATCTCGCGAGGGTTGCTCTTCGGAGATAGACTTTAGTGATAGATTGACATGTTCTAATGCCACTGGATACGCACTTTGCGACAGGATTCACATAATACAGCAAAATACACACTAGATGGCTCCAAGAAGACAAGAGGGCGAACTGCTACAGCATGCGCTTGAGTCGTTTGTCAAGAGCTGATAAATTTGACTCCTAGCACTTCACGGAGAGACCCTAATGAGGTCTATTTGTAGTCAAGATAGAGGGGGGGGGGGGAATGGTCGTCTGGTCGCCAAAGACCAACACGCACAAGGTTACTTCCTCGAATATATATATATATATATATATATATATATATATATATATTATATATATATATATATATATATATATATATATATATATATATTTTCGAGGAAGTAACATTGTCATATATTTAAGTATATATATATATATATATATATATATATATATATATATATATGACAATGTCAGACCACGGAGGAAAAATGAAACAGGAATTTCATTAAGTACTTTCGTATATTAATACATCTTCAGAAACTCCTTCTGAAGTTGTATTAATATACGAAAGAGTTAAGGAAATTCCTGTTTCATTTTTCCTCCGTGGTCTGACATTGTCACATTTTTAATCACGTGTTTATTTTCGTGATATACACACACACACGTGTATATATATATATATATATATATATATATATATATATATATATATATATATATATATATTATATATATATATATCCCTGTATACCACAGCAAACACACAGACACACACACAGAGCCGTGACGTTAGATTTACATTGTTGCAACATTGGTAGAACATTGTGATGTTTCAACGTTGCATTCTAGCGTTGCTACTCCGCTGCAGTTATGCTGTGTGCCGGAGTTAGACGCTGATCTATAATCATCTACACATTTTTCTAGTGTCAGGGCAAATGGGAGCATTGCGTGGTCAAACTGTCACGGTCTTAGAAGCACGACTTAAGAAAATAGGAATCAGTGCAATATGTTTACAGCTGGTAATTGTCTAGGATAAAATAAGGCAATTTTCAAGAGTCAAATGATAGGTCATCTTCATCTTGTTGTCAGACAATCAGGGGGCCGCTCATTGCCAGGGGCACGGCCCTCCTGAGTGCTTGATCACCCCTGAACGTTTGCTGGCAAGATCTGGACTCTCCTAAACGTTTTCTGGCAAGATCTGGATTCTCCTAAACGTTTGCTGGTGAGATCTGGACACTGCTGAACGTTTGCTCACAAAATATGGACTATCCTGAACGTTTTGGTGGAAGAACGTCGACTCCCCTGAACGTTTGCTAGCCAGTCCATGACTCATAATTTAGATCGTTGACTAAAATAGAAATTCTGCCACTTGTACTGTGTAATGGTAACGTCTTAGTGCGCCCAGTGGAGCTGAGGTAACGATCCAGGGTTTGAGTGTGCGTGTGTGTGTGTGTGTGCGTGTGTTTTCTTGGTGTGTGTGTGTGTGTGTGTGTGTGTGTGTGTGTGTGTGTGTGTGTGGGTGTGTGTGTGTGTGTGTGTGTGTGTGTGCGTGTGTGTGTGTGTGTGTTGTCGGGAGGAAAGGGTTATGACTTTTGGATAATCATTTACAGGTAACGAAAAAGAAAGAAATATAATATCGCTCTTCGAAAGAGAAGATCAAGAATGAATAAATAGAAAGGAATAAGAGAGAGGTAGACGGAGAGGACGACGAGACGACCGGGAATGAAGAGGAGATAAGGAGGAGAGGAGACGATGACGAGTAGAGGAGAGAGAAGAGGAGAGGAGAGAGAGAGAGGAGTGTGAGAGAGAGAGAGAGAGAGAGGAAGGGAGACTCTAACAAACAGGCAGACAAAGAATGCCCCATAATGTCTCTTCCTTGTACTGAACAATATATGGGCAGACATATAGGAGCCAACGACCATTGCTGTGTCATGACTGCTGTCTTGCCTGTGAGGTGGGAGAAGGCAGCACCGCCCCTCCCCACCTCATCGAGAAGTCCCTGAGTTGAGGGGGGGGCGCTGAGTAATGAGGGGTGAGGTTAGAGTGAGGCACTGTGCTGCCTGTGAGGGGCTCCAGGACTGAGGGCTTACCGTGGGGAGGTGAGTAATGACTGGGTGGGTGAGGGGCCCCTTGTGTGAGGGGCCCTTGTGTGAGGGGCCCTTGTGTGAGGGGCCCTTGTGTGAGGGGCCCTTGTGTACTTGGTTATAGGGTCCTGCCGTGCTCCAGCTCAGCATGGGGGTCCCTGGTTCGTGATTATTTAGCAAATATAATTGAGTGAAGTTGTGTGTGTCTGGAGGAGGTTATGTGACGTCAACTCTGTCTATATTCTATAATTCTATAATGCATTGTATACTTTACTATACAATACCTTATATCCTTTATGTACTTTACTATACAATACCTTATATCCTCTATATACTTTACAATACCTTATATCCTACGTAGTACGACCCCCAGTAGGGTACGATCTTGCCCCCTGTGTAGTACGACCCCGGTAGGTACAACCTTCCTCCAACGGTAGCAGTGGTGAATATTGATATGGTGTTGAATATGGTGACGATGGTTATGGTGAAGGCGGCTGTGGTGATGAACATAGTGATGGTGGTGAGTGTGGTGATGGAGAATATCGTATGATGGTGAACATGGGGTTAGTGAGTATGGTAACGGTAGAATAGTGATTGTGAGTGAGTATGGTGACGGGGGTGTGTCACACACTCAACCACTGTGGTGTTGTGGTGAATATGGTGATGCCAGTTGTGGTGTTGACAGATGCAGGCGGAGAACCGCGTGCTTAGGTACACTAGGACGGCCCACACAGGTCTCTTGATCAAGGTGTTAAGCCTTGAAACCTGAATTTCTGCCAGCTTAATGAGTTGTAACAATGGCTTGGTGGAAGATGGTGTGTGTGTGTGTGTGTGTGTGTGTGTGTGTGTTGTTGTGTGTTGTGTGTGTGTGTGTGTGTGTGTGTGTGAGTTGGAGTATGTGAGTGCTGGAATGTAATTACTTAAGTATAATTACTTAAGTGTAATTACAGGGTGAGAGTTACGCTGGTGGTGTCCCGTCTTCCCAGCACTCTTTGTGAAACAGCGCTTTGAAATTACCAACAGTTTTGTCCTCCACCACCTTCTCACTCAACTTGTTCCTAACCGTCTACATATTTGTGTGAGTGTTGGAGTGTCTGAATGTTGGAGTGTGTGTGTGAGTGTGTTCTAGTGTGAGTGTTTGTGTTGGAGTGTGTAATCACCTATTTGTACTTACCTATTTGTGCTTGAGGGGGTTGAGCTTTGGCTCTTTGGTCCCGCCTCTCAACTGTCCATCAACTGGTGTACAGATTCCTGAGCCTACTGGGCTCTATCATATCTACAGTTGAAGCTGTGTATGGAGTCAGCCTCCACCACATCACTGCCTAATGCATTCCATCCGTTAACTACTCTGACACTGAAAAAGTTCCTTGTAACGTCTCCTGTGGCTTCATGTGGGTACTCAGTTTCCACCTGTGTCCCCTTGTTCGCGTCCCACCAGTGTTGAATAGTTTGTCCTTGTTTACCACCCGGTCGATTCCCCTGAGGTTTTTTGTAGGTTGTGATCATGTCTCCCCTTACTCTTCTGTCTTCCAGTGGTGTGTGTGTGTGTGTGTGTGTGTGTGTGTGTGTGTGTGTGTGTGTGTGTGTGTACTCACCTATTAACCTATTTGTGCTTGCGGGGGTTGAGCTGTGGCTGTGTGTGTGTGTGTGTGTGTGTGTGTTGTTGGAGTGCGACTATAAGGAACACCAACAGCAAACATTAAAAAACATCAAAATCATATTATTAACTTACTTGATAAAACACAACAAAAACTGTATTCGTCATACCCAGAAATCATAGTTTTTTATATAAATATGTTCATCGTTAGAATAATTAAATATTTCCATCGACGCATTAAGAGCCTCGTGCTATACGCTCTCATTAATTCACTGAGAGTTTTCGTAATATCGTTCCTTTAAAGGCTCGTTACGCAACACAGACTGACATATACACAAACTAGCCTGCGTAAACAGGACTCATTATTAACACATAACGCATTGTTTACCTGTGGGCAACACGCAGAAAGCCATTTCGGCATTATGCACGATACGCATTTGCGTAAAGCAAAGATGCGAATCTTATTTATATACGCCAAGCGCTCACTTACGACATTCACAGTGGATAATTGCACCACAGCTTACGCTCTACTAGGGGGCACTATACGCTCGCTGGTGACCGCTCAAGCGCACGCTATGAGTCTAAATATAACACTTATTCTCCGTATCGTAATTCGCACCTGAAAGTTCAAGTTCCTAATCTACAACCTGTCCTCTCACTTAATACTTCGGAAATTTAACGGAACCTGACCAATATTACGCACCGTAAAACTGACGTTGTCTATG